>CAJNOL010000119.1:199923-228623 GCA_905250125.1 Rotaria sordida
AAAAAAAACCAATTCAATGTGTTTTTTTTAAATAAATTACTGGAAAATGAGATGAGTAATAAAAATTGAAAAATTTTTTCTGCATACTCTCAAATCATTCATTTTACTTCAGTACCAAGTCATTCTATGAAAATATTTGCTGTATTCGATTTCTATTTTTCAACTACGTTTCAAATTAAGTGACAAACCAAAACTGAAGTACATAAAACATCTATATGTATATACGCTTTATTTTTGACTTGACTTGCTCTGCCCATCCTCTATCATTGTTTTTCTACAAATGTACATTGAAATTTCCAACGACGACATGATGAGAGGTAGTGAACGACGATTGATCATCTCACTTTCAGTTTGTATGCGCAGGAGAGTACATAGCCATTATTTGAATAGATTCTTCCAGATGTAGATCAATCACACAAATATCAGATGATGAACATGCAATTCTTGATATAGAAATATCAAGGCAAATCAATATTGGTAATAATATGATAGAGTTGTATTCATTTTACATGATTAATTTCAGTCCATTATAATTCTATGTTGACTTTTAACATAAATATGATAATGATGTAATGTCATTGACCTAGCTCTCTATGAATATTTAAAATATGACAAAAAAGACATAACTTCATTTACTATGAAAAACGGTAAAAAAGATCCTGTTCACTTAATTTGAGTGTCAAACGATAGATACTATTTATTTGGAATATCAATTAATCGTATACTTATAAATATGAAACACAATAAATTTATTAGACGACATACATAATCATTATGGACAAAAAGGTGATCTTCAGGTATAAAGAATGATTATGATAATGAAAATGTAAATAATTAATTTTAAAATAGAACGCTTTTTTTTTAACCTTCAATAAAATAACATACATAGAGCGTAAGTTTTTACCTACGTCTTTTATCGAATTTTATTTTCAAGAAAAATGATTATTATGTCCGATATTGACGTTGATGTGTATAACGTATTTATTAAGATATTACTTAAGTTTTTCTTATCACTTATATTTTTGTTGAATCTAAAAAACAATAATCTCCTCTCTTACCGAACAACAACAATATCTCTATATCTATATCCATATACTTAGGTCCAACCAAAAGTTTTAAGAATATTAAAGAGTAATATAAAGATAATGAGATATTTTTAATTTTATTTTATCAAATGTTGAGAGTAGTTGCCATGATTATTTATATCAAGTTTAATCCTTTCTAAAAATCTACTAAAAGTTTTTTTTTGACCTCTTTTTCTAAAAAAGTTTTAGCTACCTTGGAAACCACATAAGCTAATTATATTTCATTTATTTAATCACTTAAACTACATTCGATAGAATTAGTTAGCCAAAAATTATATGGTATCAGGCCTGGCGAATATATTGGGTATGACATTATATTGATGTCTTCTTCTGTCATAGAATTAATAACATTGAATGAGTATGAAGTTAACGATGATCGTCAGACAATTTCGTACATTTTGAATCTAATGTCCATGTTTGTTTCCATATTTCATTAACAAAAGGCTTCGGGCAATTTTTAATATAATAATTGTAATCTATAGTCTTGCCATTATCTACATCCAGGATTATTTGATTTAAATAATATATTAAACAAAGTTTTGGTTAAAATCTGTCTTCATGACCTACAGTCTTTGTCAATTCATCTTCAATAAGTCAGTTAGCATTCGATGACTTATGATTAACTTATCTAAAATAAATCGATATCACATCACTAGTAGTGCTAGAATACAACTGACATGTTCGAACAAAACCTCATTAAATTTTTAAAACAAATGAAATATAATTAGCTTATGTGGTTTCCAAGGTAGCTAAAACTTTTTAGAAAAAGAGGTCAAAAAAAAAACTTTTAGTAGATTGTTAGAAAGGATTAAACTTGATATAAATTATCATGGCAACTACTCTCAACGTTTGATAAAATTAAATTAAAAATATCTCATTATCTTTATATTACTCTTTAATGTTCTTAGAACTTTTGGTTAGACCTAAGTATATATAGTCACGCATTACTAACTGCGCAATAAACTTCGATTCAAGGTCAAGAAAAAAACGTTTTCTTAACTTTTATGAGAAAAGAAAAAAAGATAGATATTACTTTATCCGGAAAGTTCGTGGAACTGATATACTATGAAATCTTATATTAACAAGTACTGCATTTATTCAACGTAATGACCTTCACTAGCGATCCCACGTTGTCAACGAGCTACGTGTAGCTATTAGCAAAGGTCATTACATTGATTTAATACAGCATTTGTTATCCTAAGATTTCATAGTATATGAGTTGCACGAACTTTCCGGACAAGGTAATAATAGAGATTGAAGAAAACGAACAAGAACTATTCGACCAAAGAAAAGAACGAAAGAAAAGACAGATACTATAAATCATATATGTATGAAACAAAAGATAGAGAACGAACATATATAGATAATACATATATCATTTTTTATGACACCTCTAACATATATGTTATAACAAGAATATTACTTACACTGGAAGTTTTAATTGAATGAATTGTTTTTTGTTTTCTTATACAGATCAGTCTGAATAAATTCCATTCATATTTTAAACGTCTCATAAAAGAGTATAATACTTTTGATAAAGTAAAGAATACTTCAAATAGTTAATGAAAAAGTTTGTCGATGATGAAGATGAAATTACTAAATAAAACAAACTTTTTTTATTTATAAGTTACATTTCTAAATGAAAAGAACAAAAAGAAAAACATTCTTCTTTTTAATACAAAAACAAAATAGTAATCAAATAGACACAACAAAGAAGTGTTCTATTCATTTCTTGTTTATATCCATTTGATATATAATAATCATAATTATCATAATAGTCATCATGAATATCTATTGGAATATCTGTTGGTTTAGTTGGTTTCATCGTTGAATTTATTGTAGTATGTGGACGATGATGATGATGATGTTTTTTATGACATCCTCCACATGTGTTGTTCAATAAAATAGATATTCCAAGAATAATTAATATTAGTTTGTTCATTATCTCGTTTATCGTACTACACAATAATAATACACTGACATGTACATATATATATATAAGAATTTTCTTTTCTTTCAGTATTTTTTTTTTTTTTTTTTATCGTTAGAAAATCACAGTAAGCGATGATGCATGACAACATACAGGAAGAAAAAAACATGACAATTTATGAAAAACAAAAGGGCGTGCCCGATTATAATCATTTATTAATATTATTATTTTCATCTTCATTTGTATATATTTGTGATTGTTGATGAATAGGTCGTTTTGTTTTATAAAGATCAATTGAACTTTCATCGGATTGTTTTCCAAGTAATTTTGTTTCTTCTATATGTGTTTTATTAACAAGAACTGTTTTATCTAATAAATTTGATTTTTCAATTATTGTTTCAATTGTATTTATATTATTAACTAGACTATCAGGTGTTATTTCATCAATAACTAAACAATGTTGAATATTAAATGGACCAATATTTGTACGACGTATTGATTCTGAAAGTGTACTTGTACGTAAACGTATACCAATATCGAGAATAACTTCTTTTAAATGAATTTCTTGTTCATTAATAACATACATTTCTATTTAAGAAATTAAAATTTTATTTAATAAATCTTGTATATACATACCAATATCAAAAAATGGTGCTTTAAAATTAAGTAATTTAAGACCATAAACTATAGGTGGTAGAGTATGATCACGAGGTTTCCATAAGCCAGCTTTAGCTAATTCAAAACCAGCTTGAGTAAATGGGCTGATTCCTGACATTCTGTTTTTTTTTTTTTATTAATAAAAGATACGTCAAATTAACAGATTAAGAAAGATATATAACTTACTTAAACATTGATGCTTGAAAACTACTTTGAATTAGAGCACAAACACGTTCAGTTTTAGATCGATTTACATGTTCTAAATGAAAAATTCATTCGATATGTTTGAAATATCAAATTAATGAGTATCCCAGGAATAAATTACACTAAATCTTGCTGCCTTTTTTTCTTATTTTATAAATGTAAGAAGTTTTCTTTATATACTGAAAGATATCAAACTACAATTTGTACAAAACTGTCAACTCCAAATTTAAAATACTAAAATCTACTCAGTCATTCAACTAGGATTTTCTATTCTCTACTAACGCTTATTGATTTCTATAAAGCCTTTGCTCGTTAAAGCTGATGTCAAAAGTAAATTACTTAATACCAAAAGTTCGAGAATTTTATGATCTATGTCTTATCAACCTTTGCAAGGTTTTCTGGACTAATGTTTATGAGAAAAAGACTTGGAATTGACAACTGTCGGTAATTTTGAGTGTATTTTTTTCAAAAATTATGTTTTCAAAAGCTAGACTTACTCTATGGAAGATTTATTATTATGCTATCGGATGTAGAATTTAATTGTAAACAAAACGGTATAAATATTAAGGATTGTTTGGAATTAGAACATAAGATGACATAAATCTCCCAGAAAAAAGATTCTTTTTCTGATACTTTCCTATTTTTTATTTCACAACTGTTTCTTTCAAATATTTCTTTGAAAATTCTGAAACATTCATCTAAAGATGCAGAATTTCAAAGAGAACTTTTAGTAGGATCTATATTAAAACATTATCATCAGTTTTTCGTTTTCTTGACCGTCGCAGTTGGGCAACTAAGTAAGTGTTCTTTTTCTTCTTTTTCATTTTTCACCAACAAGAGAAAATTATATGAAAAACAAAGTCGACAAGTTCATAGAACTTGAAATTCTCTATCTTGAAGTATAAGAGAATATTTAAACTATCTTTTGCATGCTTACCTTTTAGAATTATTTGAATATAGATTTCAGAAGTTCTCACTCTTTATTAGAACCTACCGAGGTCTACTGTTTATTAGTACTTTTTTTAGTTACATTTAAAATTATCTCTTTTGTTGAGAACAATTATATAAATAGTTTTAATGACCTACTCTCTAAAAAATATATTCGAATGGAATTATATTTATAGTTACGTACTGTAAGTGCTTTTTTCAACAATAACGCCATTAGCGTCAAGTGTATTTGTTGATTCACCCATTTTGCCTTGAATATGATAGCACTAATATGATACAAAAAAAAATGATTTATAACGATGAATATCAGTCTTCAATAAATTGATTTACTCTCAATGGTTGACCATCTTTAATTTGATCGAGACATTTTGATTCATCATTAATACTCACAACTTTTGATTAAAAACAAATAAAATAAAATGAAATATATTCAAAAATAATTTTACTCTGTAATCCAGATGAAAAAGGTTCTAATGGAAAAATTGATTGAATATCAAAATCTTCTGGTTGATAACGTGGACCTAATGCTAAAATAATATAAATAAATTTCTTTTTTTTCTTCTTCTTCAAATAATACTCTAAATTTGATTTCAACCTTGTATCGTATCAGATAGATCAACAGATGAAACAACCATTTCTTTTCCTGTTTGACTATCACGTATAATATCAACACGATTCATTGGTGGTCGACAAGACATTTGATTGAATGCTAGACAATATTATCTCATTTTTCATTGTTGCAATTTATTCAAATTAAATACCTGATGCTAATCTTTCTTGTATAATAGTAAAAAAATGTTGCATCTTCATATCAGCTGGTTTAAATAGACAAGCAATACCACTCAATTTATCATACAACAATTCTGCTGGTGATCGAAGCATTTTCTTGAAAAAAAATAAACATCAAGCATATTTTTCATATATTAATCTTTTCTTTCTATGTGTGTGTTTTATCGGTCAAAAGAAAAAATAAATATTACAAGTACAAAACCGAGTATGTCAACTCATATTTGTACTTTTTTTTTTTCGTAAAAATAGTCAAAACGGATGAAGAATGAACATCATGGGAACAAAAAAGGATATATATATGTATCTTTCCTACTCTATTTATCCACATGCATTCATAGGAGGAGATAGAATATTAAACGAGGCACGGATAGAAAGGAGAAAAAACAAAACTAAGATTCGATATAGATATACAATAATAAATTTCATACACGCACGCACACAAGAAAATAAATCTCTCTATATATATACATAATAATAGAAAAATATAGAATTACACTATTGTATTCTACTGTTTTAATTGAGGATGAACTTTTATTACATGACCAGTACCCTTTGTTTGTTGACCAGAACGAAATATTAATCGAGATCCTTCAACAACATATTCACATCGATTACGAAATCGAAATGTAACTATAGCTTGTTTATTGGCATGTAATTCTTCCTAAAAAAAAAAAAAAGATAATATTATCGAATAAATATTTCTATATAAAAATAAATAAATAAATTTTTTTCATACTTTATCCATTTCAATAATTAAAGCTGTTTGACGAATATTTTCTATTTGAACAGTTGTTTCAAAACCTTTACGTATTGATGTATTTGTATGATGCATTGAAAGATAAATTTCCGCAACAAATTCAAAACATGCCTCAGGATTTAATGTTGATGAAACAAGTACCATACCCTAATTGATTAATTTTGAGAAAAAAAAAACAAAACGAAATCATATTTAATTATGAATAAAATAAAATTATTTACTTTACGTAATCGACTGCCTCCTATATGAAGTAAACTAAGTGAAGCAGCCTGACCAGCACGAACTATTCGTCTTGGGACTCTATATCGATGTATAGTAGTTACATTAACGGGTAAAAATGTACCATCTAATAAAGGACCAACCAGATAACTTTCTCCTTCTCGTATTAAACCACTAAAAATAGAAAAAGAAAACAATCTAATAGATAGATTCTTTGAAACTTTTGTATTCATACCCTCTTAATGTACCACCAACAACAGCTGCACCCGATTCATTATTTCTATAGATTTCATCAATCTAGTAAAAATTAAAAAAAATTTTAGAACAGAAAATATTAAATAAAAAACAAAACCATACTCGATATTCTACAGGTAATAATGAAAGTCTTTCTTGATCTTTAGTACTCAAACGTGGTGGAAGAATATTAAGAAATTTTTTTAATAAATTAATATTTTCACCAGTTACACATGATATAGTAAATATTGGACAAATACTTTTTTCAACAAACATATCAGCTGCTTTAACAAGATCTTCTTCATTTTGAACAACATATGGTAGAAGTTGTATAGAACTATTTCCATGTTTTAATAAATATGTTAAACAAGTTATTGTTTGTTGTATACTAGTATTTGAACATAAATCTATTTTATTAATTACAACAAAAACTGGTACATCCAATGTTCTTGCATATGAAAAATGTTCACGTGTTGTATCAACTAAATTAAATTTCAAGAAAAAAAAAAGTGTGTGTGTGTTTTTTTTGTTTCTTTATCTCTAATTAATAACATACCAACACTTGATGGTGCATCAACACATAACATTGCAAAATCAGCAGCATGTGCAGCAAGACCAAATAAAGTTGTTTTCATATATTTTGTATGACCAGCAAGATCAATAAATGTTATGACTAAAGATTAGAAGAAACAAAAAAATATAATGATTAAATGAATAATATTTCTTTTACTTTTAGTTGATCGATTACAAATTTCATTTGCTGTTCGACAACAACCATAATCAATACTCTTTAAAAATAAAATAAAAAACATGATTAATTTAAAAAAGAAAATTTTATTTAACTCTAGTACTTAAGTTATACTATTTTCCTATTCAATCTTGTCAAGAACTTATTAGAATCATAATTTTTCTTTATTTAGAATAAGTAATGCAAAAAAATTCGTTTAAACAAATGCTTATCACAAATAGGTTCTGAACATTGATAACGTTTATTTCGAGCTTTTTTTTTGTCTTTGAAATGATCACAAAGCGAACATCGTTTTCGTTTTGATTGTGTCGATTTTTCATTTAATTCTTCCGATGGTTGCTTCATCATAATTCACAGCAAAAACTTTATTTTGATTAGGCTGAAGAGCTATATTCAATTAGATTAGTAATGATTCATTGCATTGCGGACTAACAATTGAACTTGTTTAACATTTTCCTTACCTTGTTATAATTTTGTTAGCTGATCAAGATATGAAGTCATATCAAACACTCGTAATTGACATAAAAAAAGGAAGATGAATTTCTTTTTTTTTTTCATATAGTCAACTTTAAATTTTAAACGATGAAAAATGATAAATATTTTTGAAAGCTGAAAAGATATTCAAAATATTTTCGTTAAATTTCTATTTCCTACAATGTGAGGTCCAAATGGACCCGGGTTGATAGTATAAAAGTTAATAACATACTTCTCCTAGATTATTAAATCCAAGAATTTCATGTGTTATTGATGATGTTCTTCCTGTTTGAATTTCATGTAAATGTCGAAATAAATTAAGTCTTGCACGACCACGTCCATTATCAAGTTCACCATGTGTACAAACACCAACAAGTGAGCTTTTTCCGCTATCAACTGTACCCAATACAGCAACACGTAAATCAATAAAATATTGATCATCAGGAACTTTTCGTACAAGTACTTCAACAATATGTCGATCATTTTCTAATTTACGTTCATGAAGTATTGTTATTGATGCACCTAATCTATCAGCCATTTTTTTTAATGTTGTTAATGATGATTCTAATTCATCACTACTAACACCACTAAATGTACCACAATCTTCAACACCAATTTCATATAAAGCTTCACCTTGTCCTTCTTGTAAACGCCAATTCATTTGAGTTATTAAATGTTCAAGACGAAATGGATTTGGATCAACTAATTTAAGTTTATATTCAATATTACCTTCTTGAGGCTAAATGAAAACATTTCAATTGAAATTTTTTTTGAATAAAAAAACAAACCTCCGGTGGTAATCCGGTAAGAATGAATGGTGAACGAGATACTTGTTCATTATTATCCTCATCATCGCTTGGACCAAAAAGGCTTGTCACATGTTGATTGATCTATATTTCAATAAATAAATAATTTTATTGTTTTATTAAATTAAATTTACTTTATTATAGCTAAATTCTGGTCGTCTATCATTCATCGATATAGGGTCCTGATTAGACATCTGAAATAAAAATACTGATTTAGAAATATATATAGATTAATCAAATGGGATAGAAAAATTCATATTATAGATGCCATAGAAATCCGAAATAGTCTTTGTAACAAAGCAAAAAAAAAACAGCTGATGAAGTTTAATGTCATTCTCGTACATGTCATAAAATGAGATTTTTCTCAGTTTTTAATATGATTGCGAAATATTAACCTACAATAAGTTTTTTTTTTTTTATCTGAGAAACACGAGACTATTATCAACAGATATAAGTATGACCTGAATTTTATATTCTTGAAAGAATTTCATCTTTTACATTCAATTGCATCATCTTCTGTAATAAATCTATGATGGAAAAAATTTCTTTCCTTTCAGAGTCAACATACTTGTATGTCGACATGTGATTGTATGTTTAACAAGAAAAAAAAAACAAGCGAAGGAAAGAGAATAAAAAACAATACAAAAAGAATGAAATATATCTAAGGATCTTCGCGAATAATTCGCCGTCTACGACTCATCATTTCAGTATTTTGTCTTGTATATCGATCGAATGTTGAACGCATAACACCTGACATTTGATTATAATCAGCAAAACGACGCCACATTATACGACCAAGACGATATTGTTCAATAACACCCCATTGACGAGATCTAAAATTATTAAAACAAAAAAAATTTTTTTCTCTTTGCTTTGTATCAAGTTACGATTAAAATAATATTTACGTTAAAGCACATCGGTTCCATCTCCACCAAGGTTGAGTTTCATTTGTAAATCTTGAAAATTCTTCTTCTCGACAATAATTCTAAAATAAATAAATGGAATAAAAAATAAAACAAAATGAAAGATTCATTTTTTACTTTAAATGAATCTGGAAGAACCATATTTTTACGTAATAATTGATGTCGAAATCTTTCAGGCCAATATTTTCGAATAAGTGTACGTCGTTTTATATCTCTTAACATCATTCGACCTGGATAACCAACGAGTTTAGTACGTGATGGTTGATCAATATTGATCATATTAGTAACAGGTGCCAGGAGAGGTAGCTATTCAATAAATTCAAAATAGATCATAAAATGAAGTGTAAATAATTTATTCAACTTAAAACTTATCGAAATTTTTTCTTTTTGTTCAGAATCTAAATACTAACTTCTCAATGAATCTATATTTCTTTTTTATTTGTTGAATACATTTAATAAGAAGAAAAAGACTTCCAAATAAAACATTGTTATTGTTGAGATATGTCATCAACAATTATCGTTCAAACGATGAAAATAACGTTATGTTTATAAATAAGAAATTAGAACAAGACTTAAAGTAGATGAACTAACCATGAAAGATCCCTAAATATGAGTCGTCGTTTTCAATCAACTTTATACCAGTTTGTAGAACTCATTAAACTGATTATGATGGCATAAAGTGTTCTTCTCTATAGATTGTCTTTGATGGGTTAGGTCGGTCTCAATGTCAGAAAAAATAACTGAAAGCTGTTATGTCGGAAATTTTATTTTTTATATTATTTTAGTTCTTAGTATTCAAAATTTTAACAGTAGATATACCTTACTTGATTGTTCATATTTATACAAGCAATATAAATAGAAATCCTAGCTACGTCTATATTTTGAATATTTCAATACTATCAGTACATTAATTAAAGCCTTGTCAGATACCTCGTTTTCAATAGTCGATATTTTCGTATGCTTATGAGAAAAAGTATAAAACATAAGACTGGTAACTGAAATATTTAAAGTATCGACCTAGTTAAAACTTCTATTTATATTAATTATTTAGATATGTACAGTCAATTAAGGTGCATTCATTATTCAAGTTTTAAATGTTGAGAACTAAATTAATGCAAAAAAATAAAATTTGTCAAATAACAGCTTCAGACATTGAAATCAACCGAATTCATCAAATATAATCTATGGAGAAGAACTCTTCATGCTATCGTAATTAACTCATTGAACTTTATCAACTAATATAAAACCGATTGAAAACGAAGACTCACATTTGAAATATGTTCCTTTGTAAGAAAAAATAAATAAATGTAAAATAATTTCATTCTTTATTCTAACAATACTATGATCAACATGTATACCTGATTTGTAAATATATTCAGCCGAAGACTTCTTTGTACTTGACAAAGTAAAAATGACATCTGAAATAATGAATAATTGGAGAAGAAAAAAAAATAATACATTCGAATATTATCCGCAATTATATTTTTATTCCAAATATTAAAAAAATAAAGTTTACATTCACCGTAAAAATTAATAACTACTATTATATAGTATATAATAAAATACCAAAAAAAAATAAAAATATTAATAAAAAATAAAAATAAAAATCATTGCACCGTAGAATAATTATATGACATGAGCAAATAGAGCAACCATTGGACCACTTAATAGTATACTTTGTATACGTTGAAAACCGGCTTGAAATAATAACTGTTCATATTCATTTTGTGTTGCATCATATCCAATACCATCACCACATTCAAGTGCCATTGATATACTAGTTGATAATGTTGTTATATTTTGACGATTTTTATCAATCATTTTTTCAATAACTAATAATGTACCATTACCACCACTTAATTGAATTTTTTTTTTTAATAATTTATAAATTTTTTCAATTAAATATTCACGTCGATCATATGACCAATCATGAAGAATATATTTAAGAGAAATAAGATCAATATTTTTTATATTTTCAATTATTTCATTTGGCCATTTATCTTCAAAAAAATCACCACCTATATAATGAATATTAGAATGTTCCATATTTCTTGATAGAGCATAACAAGTTAATTTAGGTAAATCAAAATTAAATGCATTTATATGTGGATAATATTTAATAATTGTTCGACTAAGATCTCCTAATGAACCACCAATATCAAGTAATGTTGAATATGATGAAAAATTTACATGATCACATAATTCATTAATTGTACAACGAGTAAATGATGACATTATTGTTGCAAAATAAATCATTGGATCATATTTTTGTTCAAATATTGACCAAAGACATATTTGTTCATTACTATCTTCACTTGTTCTTGTACCATATTTTAATGTTTCATTAAGTCGAAGAAAAAATGTATATTGACGATGATGATCCCAAACACCAATACCTAAACCAACATAATTTTCATTTGATGAAACAAGATATTTACGTGTAACATATGTACATTCATAACGATTTGAATTTGTACATTGTTTAAGTAAACGAAGATAAACAAGATATGATAACATTGTTAATGATACATTAGATTTTTTCATTTCTTCATATGATAATGAACTTGTTGGAGATTCATCAATCATAGTAAATAGATTGAGTCGAATGGCAACAAAAAGTACTTGAGAACGAACAAAAGAACATATTGTATGTTTTAATAATGTATCTAATGTGGTAGTGACCAATCTATTCAAATTATTATCACTATATGATGATAGATACATTTAAAACAAATCTAAATTAAATATTTCAATTAAAACTAATTGAATAAATTAGACAAAAATATCTAACCACAAATATATTGACAATTTTTGTTTATAAAGTTTTGTCGCTAGTATTAATAGAAGTAAAATTAGATGATAATATGTGACAGACAGAAAACGACACCATATGGTATCGATATATATATATATATATATATATATATATAGATTGTTTTTTTTCAATCATCAGACAGAAAACTAAAAGTACAAGTAGAACAATCATCTCATTGGTTGACAGAGACTTCATCTTTCATAGACTTCGATTAAGGTGTCGCTAGAATAAGACTGAGTTATGCATGTCTCGAAGTGCTATGAAAAAAAAAACAACTGATTTTATGCATATGAAGTAAAACATGATTTTAAATTGATAGAGAATTATTAATATTCTAGTGATGAAAATATCAAACAAAATTGACAAATTCAAAGAAGAATTAATCATCAATATATGTATATTTGTCGTTAGTTATGGATTCATAATACGTCGTTGAAATTTTGGTAGACTTTCTAAAAATCGACCTAATAATGTTTTCTTGATCATTTCTTTTGAAGATTTGTCAATATTAGATTGTGTAATAATCTACAAAATATAAACATAGATTTTCTATTATTGATCACAATCTATTGTATTTACATGTTCATATTTAACACTAATACGAGGTAAAAGAATGGATAATTTTTCATCATAACTAACATGTGTTAATAAACCTGGTAAATCTTGTGGTAAAATAAATTCATCATGAAGTGTATAATGATGATGAGAACTTCGAAGAACAAGTATTTTTGTTTCACTTATATTCTTTATAATAAATAAAGAATTATTGAAGTTTTTTTCTTTTTTAAATAAATTCATCATTATACTTACTAATGGTTTAAGACCACATTGACCAAATTCGATTTGAATAAAACATGGACCAGTATAAATCAATGATGAAATAATATTTTGTAATTGACCTACAAGAAATAAGAAAATTCATATATTTCAAATGTGTAAAAAATTTCATCAGCAATTTGAAATATTTGTCGAAGTTAACTTTAAAATGTAGAACTGTAAACTTGTTATATACTAATTGAAACTATGGATATTATTGCAATCCACATATAGTCGTGGGTTGAGACTTGGTCTTTTTTTTTTAATGTGATCAGTCTACTCAGTTATACACACATCTAGATGCGATTAAGCTGACCTGTTTATAATAAAAGTCTTGTAGAGTCTCAGAAGTTCTTGCTAGAGAAAAAACCTCATCTTTATCAGCAACTTCTTAGTCTCAGTATCTACTTACATACATCCTAGTTAAATTCACATGGGAAATTTTTCACCAGTTAAAAATTATTTAGTTTCGACGAGTGGCATAATAATTTTACGTTTCTACATTTTAAAAACAACTAATTGACTTGAAAATTGTAGATCTAACTATTGTTGGGTTTTTATTAAAATATCAACTACCATTTTTTGAATAAATTTCGATTGTTTATAGTCATCGAAGTCGAACTTTCGTTATTAGATAGAACAACATTAGAATCATCTATCTGTGCAACATTCATTAGGTTCGAAGAAGTTTCTCATGGATATATTTGTAGATTAACATCTTTTTCGTTGTCCATTTCTATTATTTTTCGTAGCAATCTAGGCTCAAATTATACCAAAATGCAGCCCAAATAGAGCCGTATTTTCTATACTATTAAAACTTTCTTATCTCGATCGTCCGACAGCATATATGGAATGGATTACTAAGTTGTTTCTTAGATCGTAATTTTATAATTGATATAGATGAAAATTTATCTAAATCTATTAGTATTCAATCAGGAGTGCACCAAGGCAGTTGTTTTGCTAATATGGCCTTTATTGTATACCATTATGACCTTTCTAATATTTTTGATCAACCTGAGCATTGTCATCTATTTATCGACGATTTGACTATATTATATATATATATATCTTTCATATTTACATCTTTTCAACAATAATTAAACAGCTCGAAAGGCAAAATTAACAAAGAACTGAATCATCTTTTAAAGTATATTAGAAAATGGCACCAGCCTGTGAATCCAGGCAAATGTGAATTTGTCATATACTATTCATGTTTTAAAAAACCCATTATGAATGTATTTTTTAACTCTACATAAATATCACAAGTCAAACAATTTAAATACCTAGAATATATACTTGATGTTCGACTAAGTTTAAAGACTTTTATTAAATAATAATTAATTAAAATGAATAGGACATTCATAATCTTGAAATACATTCACAAACAATATCCATGAAGAACTTCTTCGAACCTAATGAATGTTACACACATAGGTATTTTCAACGTTTCTCGATCTAATGACAAAAACTCAACTTCGATAATTATAAATAATCGAAAGTTATTCAAAAAATAGTAGTTAATATTTTAATAAAAATCCAATAATCGTTACCTTTTCAATTAAAAGTCGACTCAAACACAGTCATATTCACTTATATGTATACCTTGTATTAGAATAAGTTCATGTGATGAATAAATTATTTTGTGTTCAATTAAATATGATTCAGGTATAAGAAATGCATGTTTTAAATGACAATAAATATGAACACGTTCTTGTTCTGTTGCATTGTATGGCTGAAATAATTTTATTTCAAATACTTTAAAATATATGTATACTAAGGATCTAACAAACCACTATATTCAAATATTCATACAAAACAGTTTCAGCCAATTGTAATGCAGTATAATGCCATATTTTTTCTAAGATTCTTAGATAATTAAAACGTTCAATAAGAACAATTAAATCGTTTGATTTTAAATACCAAACCTCAAGTATATCAATTTCTTATATTTTATTGTTTTTTTTTTTACAAATTTCATTTTCTTACGAGAGTATTTGTAATACATTTACATGTTTCTGTATGTTTTTGTCCATTAAGTAAATCAATATGACCAATAACATCACCTGGTGCATGTAATAATCGATAGACTATTGTTGATTCTTTAGTTGGAAATAAATCGAGTATAGAATCATTCATATTAAGTTGAGAAAGAATACTTCTATTAACATTTAATAAATTTTCAGTATTATCAAAGAATAAATGTTTTTGTTCGGAATCATCATCAAACCATTGAACTAAATCTGCATTTAATAAAGCATTCTTATCAATGATATCTATTTTTTGAACATCAATATGACATTGATGACAAAGATGATGATTTATTAAATTAATTTCATTAGATTGTTTTTGATAATAGTTTGATTTTTGATTAAAAGAATATAAATCTTTTTTTGATTGTATATTTTCATATGAATTATTTTCTTTATTTTTATGAAATTTTTCAATTGATAAAGCATCATAATATTTTGGCATATTTTTTATTGTCTATTAAAATTTAAAAAAAAAGTTTTTAGAAAAAATAAAACATATTTTTATACTTCAACATAACCAGCTGTGATAAAAAATAATGCTTGACAATCATTATTTACTTTATAAATATATTCATTTAATGAAAATGATTTAACATGAAGACGACTCAAAACATATTCAAGTACATCAGGATCATGAAGCCATGGAAATACATGTAAAAAATTGAACTACAATCAATATGATATATTGAAATTCTCTTTAAATCAAACTCACTGGGATAGGAAAGAATAAAACAGATGGAACAAGTTCTGTATGAAGACGTCTATTAATATTCTAAATATTACATTAAAATATTTTGTATATCAATAAAAATAAAAATAATAATAATAATAATAAACACCTCTGTAATTCGATGCGCTTCATTTTCTCCTAATAATCCTTTATTCGTCATATGATGCACCTAATCAAGAAAAGATAAATAAAACGAAAAAAAAAAAAGAAATTAAACAATAACTATATTTTTTGAATAATTAAGTAATTTTTGAATAGCTGTACGTGTTTTAACACTTGCTGATACATTTGGATGTTCACTTTGAATAAAAGCTAAAATTGAAATAATATTCTCTATTGTTGTTTCAAATTTTTTTTTAATTTTACTTAATTCATTAATAATTTCATCTCGTCGTTTTATTGAATCTTTATAAAAATGTTCTCGAATTTGATCAATTTCAATAATACGATGTAATTTTGAAAGTACATCATCTTGACTTAATATATATGCTTTACATAATTCAAGTGAAAGTGTTACATAACGATTAGTTATTCGTTCAAGAAGAATATTTAAATTAACTATTATATACTATAGAAAAGAAAATTAAGATATTTATTATTGAAAAAGATAAATTTATACTTCAATTATTCGAATAAGACGAATTATTTGAATAATAATAAGAATTTGCATCATAGACCAAATTCGATAAGAAATAAACTTAGAAGATATCAAACAATAATATTCAAAAATACATTCAATTATTATTAATATCAAAAGAATAAATTCAATTCGATAATTAATCCATGTTCGAAAATAGATTCGAATACTATATGTATAAACCTATGTTAAAAATTATAGATACATTAAAAAAAACTGTTAGTGCAATCTCTATGGAATTAATATATAAAACACAATGTAACTGCTATTACTAATCATAGGAAGATTGTCTTGGAACACATTTCTTCATTATCTTTTTACTTAATCTTTCAGAAATACAATAATGTGATAGTTAATATATGATAACGAACTGTTATTGATATATATGGTCTGTAATCGTATATCAACAATGCCTGTCACAGTCTGAAGAGATGGGGACGATGCAAACTTCTACCCCATATACTTCAAAAATTCTTTTAGATCGTTTTTCACAATAATGGATGATCGAAAAGTAATTAGACAGAATTTTTGAATATGAGTTCAAAATTTTTATAGGGCTTCTGGTTTAGAAGTTATGAGCTGACCTTTGATAGACGTGACAATTAAGTTTTGACGAACTTTAACACACCAAAAACTACTCAAAGTAGAAGCAAAAATTATTTCAAATACAACAAATGATAGAGCAAATATGTCTCAATAAAATGATTTGTTAATGATTATTTAACTTTAGGTCCTTTGTTAACATTGAGTGTTTTAGTGAGGAATTTTATATCAATTTAGGCAAATCTTCACAATTTCTATGGAAAATAGCCTTGCAAAGTGATCTTAGCCATTCTTGAATGATTATCCTGAAACTTTTGATTGTTACATCATGTTGTAAAGTACAATTTTATTTTTAATTCTATGCAAAAAAAAGGTCGGTCATATAGTGTATGCAGTAAATAAGACTATAGCAACAGAGAACATCAATTTCCTTCGTTCAAACTTAATTTATGGACCTCTAAAAAGGTAGACTCATAAATCAAAAGTCCTAAAAACATTTTGAACATATATTCGGAAAGAACACGAAATTCTGTTTCTAATCCAATGTCTTCAAATTTCCTTAGGCTTTTTAAAAAGACTGAAACGTAAATGAGCATTTTGTCTAATTACTTTTCGATTGCTCGTTAAACAAAAAAAAAAAAAAAAACAACTAACTTTAATTATAAATTCTATTAGATAAATAATACTACAAACGCTTTGAATGATAATTAGAACTAGATTAATTTTATTTGATATATTTATTGAACATCGAATAATTGCTAATGTTATCTAAAAGATAATTATATTTAAAAATAAAATATAATTATAAAATACAAACATTAAAAAGAATAACAAATATGATAAATAAATTGAATCGTTTATGATTAAGAATATTGAAATAAAATAATCGCCATTTATTTTTGGGTATCTTCTGATATTTTCCCCAATCATTACGAATATAAATATATAAATTTTCAAGTGATGATCTCTTAAATCGATATTTAAAATTCAATATTCTTATTGATAAAATCTATATATTTTCTTTTCTTACCAAATATTTCCATATTAAATCAGCGGTTTGTGGTCTAAAAAACAAAATACATGTTTTCTTTCTTTTTTTTTTCTCGAACAAATAAAACTATTTAAAATATTCTTACGTATAATAATATTTAAGTTGATCAATACTAATATATTGACCTTTTCTATCGATTGCAAAATCACAAAGAGATGATAAAATACGAACAGTTTGTGTTGAAATTTCATAATCTCTATATTGTCTCCAAAAACTTGTCTAAAAAAAATAAATACAAATAAATTCTAATAACATTAGATTAACAATCTAACTTTTTGAATATTAATAATACGAATTCTAGCTTCTTCAAATAAATCATCATATTGTATTTGATTAAATTCCATTGATATTGATCGATGACAATGAGAACATTGTATATTATGATCAATTAAATTAATATCTCTATAACTATCATTATTAATCATATTTGTAGTATGAGGATTTTCAATTTGAAAATTTTTTTCAATAAAAATCCAATCAGCATTAGCTAAATATTTATTCTTTTTTAATAAACGAATTTTTTCTTTGACAAGAATACGTAATGAATCTACACATTGTGCCATATAAAGATATTTTGTTTCAGACATTTTTGTAAAATCTATTTTTGTTTTTTGTATAAACAATTATGAAAATAAATTTTTTTTTTTTGAAAGATTTATTTACTTAATATTTTGAGTAAAAGTAAATAAGTAAAATTCATACAACTGGAGAGAAAGACAATAATAGTTGTATATATTAAGATTTGATACTAAACAAATTTCTTTCTTTTTTTCGAACACACAAAAAGAAAAAAAGAAAATTTTTGATTTTGATTTTTTACTTTAAACTTGGATGAAGTATGATGAATGAATTGTTTATCAGCAAGTTGAAATTCACTGACAAGTGCCAGACAAAGAATTAAACATATTGATCCTTTAGAATCGCCCCAAGTACCTAGTAAACATTCTTTCCATGATAAATGATAGTTACAACATAATTTAATACATAGTGTTAATATGATTATCATAACAAATCTATGATTAACAATATAGAAATTCTATTTTGCAAATTATTATTGAGATACCTGACAATATAACAAATTAAATAATTGATAACTAAACAAAAAAATTTATTTGTTTATTAATGAAATTTGATCGGTACCGTAGTGAATGTATTGAGTCAGATGACAGCAGAGTACCCTTTTCAAATACCCTCTGTTACTAGTATGTCACATGATCTTAGTTGAGTATCCTGCTGAGAAGTGTTTCAATATATGGGTACTTACTAGGTACCCGCCCAGTCTCTAGAGAATTCTTTTTGTGAAAAATTTTTGTAATAAATTAGTAATTTTAACATTTAGAAGCATTTAGTAGTCAAGTACTAAAAATTTATAAAGCATTCAAGGATTCCTGTGACATACCGGTAGTCGGGTATCATGAGCTCAGTACATTCATTAGGATAAGTATACGTAAGACTTACTGGCGAGTCCGATCTCAAGAAGAATTGTATTCTCTTTAAATGAAGTCCGTATATTTGGTTTAATCAATTCGGCGATAGTCTAAAAAAAATATTCCTTTGATGTATGGTTATCTTTAAATAGAATGAATATATTTGAATACTAATGCTGCGAGAAGATAAATAATTGTATTACCAATCAATGCTAACATATCCCAAAATCTAAGAGAATAAATAAAGTCAAGTAGATATATTGTTTAAATTATATTCTATTTTAAATGATATACTTTTCCATAAAACTAGCTGCTTCCGAACTGATCGCTGTTTTATGATTTGATAATATAAGACCAAGAACAACAATGGCAATAATACCAGAAGAGTATACTTGTTCACCTATCGAAATTTCGAATAGAAAAATTCGATTTATAACTAATATCTTACATAACCAATAGAGCATATAAGGAATAGCAGTAGTTATGGTAACTTCACTAATTGGATCATCATAAAAATAAGGTAAACAGATAATTTCCAATATACCAGCTATTCCACCAAAACCTATACCACCTATTATAGCTATAGCTGTTGTTTTAAAAAATTTGATTGCTAAAATACAATCATATATGACATTCATTCTTTTTTAACCTGAAATTGTATCATACTATGCCATGATTGATTATTAATAACTAAACTTTTGATAGCATTAAATAAGATAATTGCTAGACTATTATTGATGACTGCTTCACCTTCAAGAATAATACTTAATCGTTTTGTTTTTCCATAATCTATCTAAATCAAGTTCGAGTTAATATTACAAAAAATCACAATGATAAACCTGCTTGACACATAAGTGTTATAGGTCTAGTAGGACTAAGAATAATACCCAATATTAAACATTGAAGAAAAGTCCATTGTTGAAAAAGAAATAAATATTTGTTCAATGTAGAAATACTAAATAATGATATAAAGTAACCAACAATTGAAAAAAGTAGAATGGAATAGAGTGATTTCATGAATGCATGATACTCTGTACGATATACTGATTCGAAAACTAATGCAGGTAGAAAGATGCCAACAAGTAGATCAGGTGATGATGTTGTTATAGTAAGAAATGTATCATTTTTAGTAAAAATATTGAAGAGAATACCACCTATAAAACCAAGAAATATAATGAGACCAGTATATGGAACACGTAAAGAAGCAAATATTGTTTTGAAAAGACCTTTTGTTTCAAAAAAAAAAATAATCAAAAAACGAAAATAAAAAATTACGTACAACCAATAAACAAAATGAAAAAGAGAAACATAAGTTTGTATGGAGCATGATGTTCATCTGTGTCTTCATATATATCTGATTCATTATACAAATGAGAATTTGTTCTAATGTCGATTGAATTCATATAAGACATTCTATCATTCAACCTCAAACGCGTCTATTATCGACAATGTGAATCATAATTAGATACTCATAGATATTATTCACATGATTAATGAATTAGATCGAGCGGCCTCATTATACGCCAAGCATATGGAAGAGTAACGATTAATTACACTATGTAATCAAAGTTAATGATGGAACATTTCCAAGTATAAACTACTGATTGAGTTGATATTTTTGTTCATCAAAAGGAACCAAAAAGGATTCGTGCTTCTGACTATAATAATATTTCTGTAAGACTGTCTTACGAATTGTTGACGTAAAATTTCATCGAAAAGCCAAATCTGAACATTATTAAAATGTTTTTAAAAATTTCAATTCAAACACATATTGTCTTCTCAAGGTATTGAATGTTTCAATAATGATCCAAGCTCATTATGAGACGTTTGGAATCAACTTTTTTTGATCATTCAATAGGTCGAGAAGATATTTTCTATTGAGCTGAAATTTTTAGAACATTCTAATAACTTCGAGATTTACCTATGCGCGAAATTTCAGTTTAATAGTTCGTAGGAACGTCTTATACGTATATAATACTCAAAGGATGAAAACCGAGACAAATGGTTATTTCTCTAGATGGATAGATCATGTACACGAATTGTTTTAAGTTTCTACTAGTTCCATTGTTTCTAGTAATGGCGAAAATATCAGCTCGATTGGCGCTCTACATTTGTAAATGTTTCATCGTTAAAGATTTTCTGTCAAATTATCTAGTGTAGCGAATACGTCATTCTTTTAAAATAAAATCAAAGAAATGATTAATTTATTATTTCCTTTATTTTGATTTTTTACTGACAAAGAAGAGAAAAACACATTAAAAATGAACGATAATAAATTTAAGAAATCTTTTTTTTTAACAAGATATACGATAAAGCTTTTATTAACAAGATTTCTTTTTAAATAGATATAAAAAGGTTATTTTGAAAGATCTATATAGCGTTCTCTTTTCAGTAACAATGCAGCGTTCTTTACTAGTCTTTCAGGAAGTATTGCGAAAATCTTATGAAAAATTAAATTGAATACTCATTCTCTTCTTCGTCTATTTGGTGATCGGACGTGTTTTTTTTTTTCTCTCTATACTAGCTACATACATATATATTATATATACGTTCTGATCACGCGTCGAACGCGTGTCAGGTTATTTATTCATAATTTCATCAATTTTTGAAATTATTATTCACAAATATGGTGAAAAATTATCACCACCTGCCTAATTGTACCAACACCAATGAAAATACTCGTTATCACACAAATTCATCTGCAAATATCGTCGATAATTCTCCTGAATATCATTATGATCCACAATCAAATATGCACTTCAACTATCTGAATAATCAACAACAAAATCGTAAAAATCGTGTTCCTCCACCTACTACAACTAATCTTAGAATGTTAGATTCTCCTGCACAGTCTCCTTGTAGACGTATGCGTGAACAAGATGATGATGAATTTATTACTGTTGTACACAATAAAAAACGTAAACAATTAAACAAGGATTTCGATGATCAATTTGAAGATCCACAACAGAAGTACAATAATCCTAATGCACCTATACAACAGCAGACAAGCATTTACAATAATAATCACAACAATGATCCACCACCTCTACTTGCAACACAATCATCATCAAGAACCATTACTTCTCGTACAATTTCAAATTCGAATCTCAATCCAAGTCAACCAAAACAACAACAACAAAATAAAATTACACCCGAATCTGCACGTTTTGCACAAACACGTTTTCCCTATCAACCCTTCATCATTCGTTTTACATCGGGAAACATTAAAGATAAACAAGTGGCACATGAAATCTCAAAACATTTTAAAGATAATTATCATACTGATATATCAATTTTAAATATTCGTCGATCAATAATGAAATGTCAACAAAATGAGTATGACTATTTGATCTATGTCAAAGATTCAATTACATTTTCATTACTATTTCATCAACAAAACTGGCCCCAACGTATTGGTGGTGAAACTTTTATATTTCCTTCCTCACCATCATTTCCTGCACAGCTTTCATTCATAATAAAGAATGTTGACCTACGTATAAATCTTGATGATTTTGCTGAAGATTTGAAAGCTACCTATCCTGAAATTCATGCTGTAATTAGGTTGAAAAATAAATTTCAAAATAATATTAGATTAATTAAAATTGAAATTCTATCACCAATGATTCGTGAGCAAATATTAAATTCTGGTAACATTCTAGTAAATAGCATTACATATGACGTGGAGGAATATTTATCACCAGCAAATGTGTTGATCTGTTCGAAATGTATGGCCATCGGCCACTTTAAAAAACAGTGTACTCAAATCAATGAAACTTGCAAAGTGTGTGGTTTGTCCTGTCCTGATCTTCGTCATCACAACTGTTCATTGGTTAATAAATGTGTTCACTGTAATGGTGATCACGTTTCAAATTCATTTAAATGTCCTATAGTTAAAAATTTTCGTGCAGAATTAACAAAAAAATTGTTGTTTTCAAATCGTATGTCATCGTCTTATGGTTCAACAAATACTAATATTAATAATACGTATAATTATGATGCAACTGCTTTTCCAGTACTTCCTCGTCCACAACAACCATCACCATATTCGATTACTAATAATTCAATGATAAATAAAATAGATGAATTAATTAGTTCTGTACGTAAAGTAAATGATACATTAGAAAAATTTTCGAAGAAAAACGATGAATTTGAATTATTTATGAACAATAAAATTAAAAATGATGAAATATTATCTACGAAAATTGATCATTTAATAGAAAATGATGTAGAATTTAAGAAAAATATTATTCAACATGAAATTAAAATTGCACGACACGAAAATATATTTATAAAATTAATTTTACCAATGATGGATGAAATCAGTAAATATTTATCAATAATTAATATCGACAAGAAAGGTGGTACATTAGATGCTGATTTTCAAGTTACAATAAACAGAATGCGTGTACAATTGGAAAACGTAACTCAAAATAAAAACTTCTAATGTCACTTTCTCCATATGCAGTTCCTTTTTTCGACCCCTGTACCCCAAAAATGACTTCTTTTGAGAGAGAACTCTTCATTCGTAAAGCACAGGTGAACCTATCGTATTTTGATTTTTCTCTTTGGTCTGAAATCTTATTTGAATGGGAAAGTTCCCCTACACTTACTGCTTGTCTAAAAAGTTGGGAGCCATATAGAGTCATTGATACGTCTTCAATTATTAATTCTCTTCATATTCTATCATATAATGTTCGAGGTCTTGATTTGCGTTATCAGGAAGTATTACTTCTATCTAACTCATTTAAATTCGATATTTTGATTTTACTAGAAACAGGCTTTTTTGATTTTTCACACTGCAGACAGGTTTTTTCTAAATATAAAGTCTACTATCAGAGAGGCGAAAATGCGCATGGTGGTGTTGTTATGTTAGTACAAACTGATTTAAAAGCAGAAAGAGTTGTTTGTGATTTACCGAACGTATGTGTAACTGATATTCTAGAAGAAAATGATAAAATCAGAATTGTAGGAGTTTATGCACCGGAGAGCAAAACATGGAAGTGGGAGGACCTATCACCTCTAGTTTCGAGTAAATGCGTTTTTTATGGTGATTTTAACGTAGATGTAGAAGAGGATCTGCTTAAGGCTGAGTTACTACTTTCATGGGCAGATTCTCACTTTCTTTCACCGTATATTCCTGATTCCATCACCTCTTTAAGATCGAACCGTACAATTGACTATGCTTTTTCATGCGGCTTCTCTGTTTCTATTCAAACGTATGAAGGTGTAGTTTCTAGTGATCACAAACCTCTTCTTTCTGTTATACCAATAAAATCTAAAGAAAGTGTTCTTGCACGTAATATTCATTGGAAAGTTTTTTCGTTGTTCAGTGAGTATGTTTATCCATTTTGGGAAAAAAATTGGTGCTTAAATAGCGTAAATAATGTCTACAACGATTATGTATCTTTTCTCTCTCTTCTTATCTCACGTTGCACTATATTCTTCCCAGTTAACAAATATCGTATTGCTATTCCACAAGCTCTACGAGCTTATATGTCCCACACACGTGCGTTAGCATATAGGCAAAAAAGAACAGGCGATGAAGTATTAAAGATCATAGTTAAACTTAGAAGAAAAATGGCTAAAAAAGAACTTAAAGTTTTTTTATTTAATCAACTATCTTCTTCTTTATCAGCACGTAATACTTCTTCACATCTTTCTGTTTCTTTTTGGTCTCGTACAAAGAAGTTTATGAAATCTACATCTTCTTCTCTACATGGTTTTATTCTTCCCAACGGAGAGATAGTAAAAGAAGCGGAGAAAATGTGTGAATTGAGTGCGGATCATTTTGAGAACTTGTTCAAAGAGTCCGAAAATATTTATAGACCGCATCCATACACCGATGCACCTGAAATACGATGGGAGAATTATGAAGAAGAAATTCCACCAGTCATAATTGAAGAAGTGCTGGAGGTAGTTATGGGACGCAAAAAGAAAAAATCCTGTGACGCGCATGGTCTTTCTAACTTTATGTTCAACTTTTTACCAATTGATTATTGGTCTCTACTACTTAGAATCTTTAATTTATCTTTCGTTAGTAATGTTGTACCTGATCTATGGAATGAAACCAGAATTCTGCTTTTAGCTAAAAAAGAATCCATTTGTGAAGTTTCTGCCACCCGTCCTATTTCTCTGCTCGATGTATTCTTAAAAGTGAATGAAAAATTGTTTTTAACTCGTTTCTCTAATGTGTTAGAACGTAGAGGTCTACTACCAGATACACAATCTGGGTTTCGGGCCAAGTTCCGGCTCCAAACACGAGTGCTACTATTTCTTGAACAAGTTTCAAGTCTCATGGCTAATAGCTCGCCAGTGGCGACGGTCTTTATAGATTTCAAAGCTGCTTTTGACCAACTTTGGTTCGATGGGTGCATCGGAAAATTACAGAGAATGGGACTTCCAAGGGCGTATCTTATGTGGATAAATACTTGGTTAAGAGGAAGACGAGCGTATATTGAAATAGGTGGCAAAAAATCAAGGTGGTTTAATATATCGAGAGGGTGTCCTCAAGGATCTATACTTTCACCTACGTTATTTATTAGTTATCACGCCGATATGGGCGATTTTCTTTCTTTTTGTCTTAGTTACTCTTTCGCTGATGATTTAGCAGCAGTTTTAGCGGGCAGTATCGGCATGAAGTATTCAAATCAATGTTTAGACCTTGAACGTAAACTACAATTATTCTTCGAACACCTTGAGTTTTATTCAGTGCTAACTTTGCAACCCATAAACTATATAAAAACCGAAGCACTTTGGTCGGCTAGGGCCATAGGTAGCCCAAAATTTGATATTTCCTATGAGGGAAACAAAATACCATGGGTAAAGGAATTTAAATATCTTGGTTACTTGATTACACCAAAACTTGGTTTTGGTACCTTAATTAGAAAAAGTATGATGAAAATTAGACAACGTATCAGTATGATAAATTCTTTTCGTTTTTCTGGTACTACTTCCCCCGCGTTAAGAAAAGCGTTATTTCTCTCTTATGTTCTTCCTTTGTTTACTTGGTTGTTTCCTCTCTTTCCATTATTTACAGTTAAGCAACAAAATGATTTAAATCACTTTTATTATACAAGTCTAAAACGAGTGTTTTTTTGTTTGCAGTGGCGCGACAACTTCTTTTCTTACGCACTCGATGAAATATCATTAGAGGACAGATGTTTGAGATATTGGAACAAGTATCTATTAGCATTATCGGACAGCACGGATGGGGAGTTAATGTTTGAGCAAGCGAACTTAAATGTGTTTAGAAAAGTCTGGCTGCAAGGTGATAATAGTATAAAGGGAATTTTCAGGTCAAGACGATATGTAGAACATGTTTCATTGTTGGAGTCATGTATCTCCTGGTGTGCGGGTATACCCTTGAACGAATCGATTTTACATTATAATATTGAAGACGTAATGACCCTCAGTGACTTTCCAGAGACTTTTTGACAGTGCTTACATTATTGTGTTTCTTTAAACGTGTTAGTAAAGTAATAAATTGTTTTTGTTGTCTATTTGTATTAAAATCTTATATGTTAGTTGATGTATTATTAATTTTTTGATGATTCTCTCGCAGCGTGGTACACATATC
Source organism: Rotaria sordida (assembly GCA_905250125.1). NCBI lineage: Eukaryota > Metazoa > Rotifera > Eurotatoria > Philodinida > Philodinidae > Rotaria > Rotaria sordida. Next base: position 227,323 of record CAJNOL010000119.1, read on the forward strand.
TGATTTCACTTTCATTCTCACTTTCTTTACTTCATATTTTTTCTTCATATCTGTACTTCTCACCTCGGTACTGTAAGGACTTTATAAAGTCGTCAGTTTCTTGCTAATAAAAAAAAAAAAAAAAAAAAAAAAATTAAATTGAATACTTGAACTATCAAACATTGTATCAGAATACGAGAAAAAGCATAATTTCGAAGGCATATGAAGAAATTTTCTCGGGACAAAAATCGCAATAAGAACTAGAAATGCAATACCATTCTTCATTAATCCATGTTGTATGTAGGCGGGATAGAATATATTTGTATAATTGATAACACTAAATGTTATACAATGTTAGATAATGCTTAGTAGATGTGAACGAATAATGAAGTATCACAAAGCTATCAAATATGTTCTACTATAAAATGTAAACTAGAAAAATCACGTTAAATACCAAGATCACAACTTTTGATCAACGCTGAATAATTTATATAATAATTTCCCCCCTTTTTTTCTATTTCAACATGAGTGTGTTTTCTATTTATAAATTTATAAATTATAATTCATATAAAATATTTCTTCTGCGTTTTTGCTATTTCAACATGGGTGTGTTTTTGCATTTATAAATTTTAAATTATAATAAATATAAAATTTTTTATTTGCTTTTTTCTATTTCAACGTGAGTATGTGTAATAGCTCTTTCATTACTTTTTGTTCCTTCTGTTTTATTCCCAATCCAAACATCCAAAACAAAAAACTTAAGCACACAAAAGAAAGAATTTCTATCTGAGAAAAGCAGATTGTATTTATCTTTTCGGAACATCCGTTTTCCCTCTCATGCTATCACATGTCGATGGTGTTTTGTCTCTTAGAGAGAGATGAGTCACAGAGACAATGGATGAAAATCAAAGAAGGAAAAAAGAAAATGTTTTCAAATAACATAAGAAAAAACAAAACAGAACAATAGTGAGCATGTATCATAGCCATCGGCCATGACATTATGACTCTCCATTTATGAGTTTATAAATGGTAATTGATATAAAATATTTCTTTTGCTTGTTTTTCTATTCCCACATGGATATGCCTCTCCATTTAGAAATTATAATTTATATCAAATTTTTCTTTTGCTCTTTACCTATTTCAAGATGGGTGTAGCTCTCCATTTATGACTTTACAAATTATAATTTATATCAAATTTTACTTTTGGTTTTTTACTATCTCAACATGAGTATGCCTTTTCATTTAGATATTTATAAATTATAATTGATATAGTTTTTTTTTTGGCCTTTTGCTATTTCTATATGGATATGCCTCTGCACTTA
>CAJNOL010000119.1:228723-246029 GCA_905250125.1 Rotaria sordida
GATCTACAGTTCAAGATGCAATGCAAATACTTTTCTTATTGCATTCCAACGTTGACCAAATGGAACCATGTATTTACATGAACAAATAATAGAGAATTTTACTGATTTTTTTTACTATGTTTTTGCATTTTTATCATAATAGCTGGACATTTCGATGAAAACGTAAGGAAAAGTAAGAAAGTGCATTGTATCTTAAACTATAGATATCAAGTTCCTCTATCTAAATCAAAGGTCAAAATCAAAATTTCATCCGGATGGCAGGTCATTTTCATGCATTCTTTCCCATGTTCTTTAGAGATGACTAATTTTAAAAGGATTTCGTCTTACACATTATCTGAGAAAAAGACGTCCTCCTGTCTCATCTATCGATTGGTGAAAACCGCAGGTCTCTAGCTCGTTGCGTTTTTGAGTTATTTAAAAAACAGTGGCATGCACTTTATTTTGAAACGGACAGTAGAATAGAATATTCTGTCATTGAAAGAAGTGTTATTGACAATTTCATCAATGAGCATTACTATGATTTCATTCAAAGAATATATTTATAATGAGTCATATTCAATTTTATGCTGTGCTCGTCCATTGAGATTATCACTCTCATAGTAACAGTTACATGCAGTATCTTGATTTTATAGTTTTAAACCATTTGGTTATATGAAACCATAAACGAAAATACAACACGATAAATTTAATGAACATACTATATTTACATCAATATTCTGTATCTTTTTTTTTTGTTTCTATCGTTATGACTGGTTTTCAGCGCTGTTGGAACTGTGTCCGGGAATAATTAATATTATATCACATTTTCATTTCAGCTGAAATATTTCAAAATGCAAAATTTGAGAGAACTAAAAGAAAATAAGTTGACAATAGTATACAATCTTGTCAATAAGATTTGAATGAAACTCTTCTTTTAAAAAAATATATACCATTTCGATATTGTAAAAAATGATCACATATATCTATTGAATAATATCTTCATTCCATTTCGATTGATTGCTGTATTCTATTATAAAGAAGAAAAGAATTCGAATATAACATTTGTACATAGATATTGACATTAAATACTTGTTGTTACCTTCTTTTTGTCCAATATGATACAAAATTCAAAACAAAAATATTCGGTCATTTCCAAGTGAATGGGATACAGTGGGTTCCGATAGGAAAATGGTAGGAACTTGGAAGCAGGAATCCGATGAAAAGATCCGGTGATCGGATTTATCCAATTCCAGTCGGAATCGAGCAGAGCCAGCGATTGGATACAACCATTGGATTTCTGCTTTACAGTTTCTATCATTTCTTTACTGGAAACAATGCCTTACCTGCGGGTTTCAGCCGAAAATTCGCGAATCCGAGCAGCAGAATAATCGATTTAAGTTACTGTTATGCCAAAGCGAGGGACTATTTGGATTTTTTTTCGGAATTTATTGAATTTATCTAGATTAATCCATTGATATCATATAACACATTTGAACTGTACCAAAAGAAAGACAATTCTGAAGTGTCAGTTCTCACCATCAGTATAATTCTTTTTCTTTCATGATTAAGATGTACGACGGAATTTATAGAAAAAGCTCGAACAAATAAAGCCCGAAAGCGGCAGTAATGTTCTTGCTAGGCATGATTTAATTTTAGATTATAGATTAAAAACAGGTCTCCTGTTTGCATTTTTGTTTATTCGTTGTGTTGAAAAGCATCAAAGAAAGAAGAAACGATTTACTCTTACAATTATAATAATTTACTGAGATTATAACGCATTACAGTATTTACGTTTAGATGTGTGATTTGATTAATCAAGATCATTGTATTCAATCATTCAACATTCACTGCATCTACACGGATAATTTGTCCTCCGATTTAGGATATACATTCTATTGAGTCCAATGGCATGGAATAACGATGATACTTTGTAATAAAATGTAGTTAGACAGATACAGTCATTGTTTATTACTTTAAAACAGTGTGCGAAATTATGGGTAGTTTTACAAGCGAGCTCCAGGGCACTAGCTTAAGATTATTGAAAAAAGAACTGGTCGATCAGTTCGTTACTATCTCTCATTGTAGCCGATGGCTTGAACAGCCACACTCGTAATTTCAATCTTAGCTCTTCATGCGCAGTGTTTCAACTAAAAGTTTGACGATGTTCATTCATTATCGTATAAGAACAAATATTGAACTCATGACTATAAAACGATATCGATTTCAAACTCGTACTGTTTCATAGTAAACCACCTGACTACCAAAGAGAAAATGCTTGCGAATCATATTTTTGATAGATACTTTCATGTATAGTCAATCGCAAAAAACACAAATTTTGTCAGAGGATTTTTTTCATCTGTAGAACTTTGTAGAGCTCGTTGTGTTGATTATTTTGGTAAAAACATATTTAAATTTACTCAATAAATCATAGTGCTGGAGTCTAAATATTCGAAATTGTCAACTACCGCTCAACAGCAGTCAAGAATAGCCGAAGATTTTGAGTATTTTGACTCTAACGCCATGACTTATCAAGTGAATGAGCTTTACAAAATTTTACAGACAAAAAAATTATCTGAGAACCTTGTATTTTTTGCAGTGGACTACTCAGGGAAATATTCGTCCAAAATATAATTTGTAAGCATTTTGTCGTTTGTAGTGAGATTAATAAGCATCGTCATTTTACTACGATTTACTTATGTGAACTTTTATATTTCATTTTTTGTAAGATTTACGTATTTCAAAATATCTGGAATCGATTGAGTTGCTAATAAATCAGAATGTGATTAAATCCATCGATGATATTATGGGGAGTGACTCTTTATCTTTACTATCCTTTATAATAAAGGATAAAGATAAAATAAAGGAATAAAAGATACTTTTACAAGAGATAATGTGACTAGAAGAGTTCTAGAGTCGTAAAAATTTGTATTCAGAGAGATTTTCCTCATTAAAAAAATATTTTGATTGAAAACACTCTACCTAAGACAAGATTCAAAAAATAGAGAAATACAAACTTTGTTTCTGTTTTTTTTTAATGTATTAACAAGCATGGAAGTGTTCTTATGGTATTCTTGATGCTATTTAAATCTCATTGTGTTATGAGGCATCTTTTTGAGACGCTATTTTAAAGTCATATCATGTCTCAATTCGATGTCGCTCACATTCCTCATCTCTGAACAAGAATTCCTTGTGATTGTTAGTTCAACTTCAACCTATCTATAAGTTCACGAACCATAATCCATGTTTCCTCGACTAAAGGAAGGATCATACGAAATAAAACGAGTTTATATGCTTGGTCCTATATGTTTAACAATCACAAGGAATTCTTGTTCAGAGATGAGGAGTGTGAGCGACATCCATTTGAGATATGATATGACTTTAAAATAGCGTCTCAAAAAGACGTCTCATAACACAATGAGACTTAAATGACATCAAAAATACCATAAGAACACTTTCTTGCTTGTTAATACACTAAAAAAAACAGAGACAAAGTTTTCATTTCTCTATTTTTTGAATCTCGCCTTACGTAGAGTGTTTTTAATCAAGATATTTTTTTAATGAGAAGAATCTTTCTGAATACGGATTATACGACTCTAGAACTCTTCTAGTTTCATTATCTTCTGCAAAAGTATCCTTTATTACTTTATTTTATCTTTATAAAATAAATGATAAATTGTTTTTTGTCATTACTTTATCTTTAATAAATAAAAATAAGCGATATATTTATCTTTATTCTATAAAATAGTATTAAAGGACTACCTCTAGATACTATTTCGAATTTTATGGGATATTGGATTGAGGCCTTTGCCTTCAGTAGAATTTCCATGAACTGTTTCAGTTCTGATACAAGCATAAACGAAATTATTAATCAATAATCTTCTTACTTTTATTTTTTAATTAGTAAAGCCATTTATTTAGTATACGTAGAAGTGTATCTTTAACAAATATTGACTCTGTAAAATGACAATAAATCGCATTGATAATGCTTTGAAAAATTGACTGACAAGAAAAACAATCGACATAAAAAGATGGATATGATATTCACATATCTTTCTTATTGAAAACAAAAACTAACTTGAAAAACATTTTAACTTTAAACTTATAGTATACCATTCATTTAGCTAAACACAAATTTCAGAGTATAATTTTGTTGTAAAACGACGTTCTTGCTGAAATTATCCAACAATGATTCAATATATATATATATATAGATCCTATCTTAATCACCCTATAAAATTTCTAAAGATGATCTCAATCTATTTTCTATACGTCGACGATTCAAACGCTATCAATTCTTCACTTTTATACATGGTATAAAAGTCACATCGCTGTATAAAGGAAGTGTACACTTTGCCTAATAAAAATATTGGCCAAATAAAAAAAAATGATTGTATTATTTCGAGAATACTTTAAAGGAACAAAATGATTGAAAAAAGACGCATGTACAGGTGAGTTTAATAAACTCAGTATATGTTTGCTTTTCTTACTCACTTTTTTGAATGTTCGCTAATAGAAGTACATTGATGCTGAAAAATAGGTAATTACCAAAAAAAGCCCAAATTTTTTTTTATATAATTTTTGTTTGTCATGGTTTTGAAATAGAAAAAAACACATATAAAGTATCTCTAAACTTCATTCTAACAGCATTTGTTTTCGTGATCGAAGTAAGTGTATATCAGAATACTTAAAGAAATAACCTAAGTACTCTATGCTTACAAAAACCTAAATTTTATGATTGACTAAAAGATTACTTGTATTTCGTTCTTTTATGAATGCGTCATCAGATTGAAAAGAACTTATATGGATGAAATGAATGAATCAGTTTATTGTATTTATTACGATTTCTATTGAAAGCTCTGAGAAATAAACACGTTAATACGAAACTATTCGATTGAATGATGATGACAGTATTTGAGATGTTTAAACAAAAAAAGTATGAATGAGAAAGAAAAAAAAATGTGTAGGTGATTCACTCTATTATTAATAGTCATCTATATGTAACTAACATTTGTCATTCCAAAGACTAGACTCAGTTCAACTATAAAATAATTCAAAATCAACGACATGACATTCTTTTGGATAGTACTATTACTGACAATTACTCAACCGACTTATCAAGTACTGTATTCATGCAATTCAAGTGTCGCTTGTGGATGTTCATCGAATCCAGTCTCAATTGGCCGTATTGTAGGTGGAGAAGCCGCTGGTGTATCAACTTGGAGTTGGACTGTGTCAATTCTTATTGGTAATGGTTACTTATGTGGTGGATCAATCATGTCAAATTCATGGATCATCACAGCAGCGCATTGTGTAGATACTGGCTTTGATTTGTCGGTCACTATTTATGCAGGATCCAATAAACAATGGTTTGGTACTCAAGTTCGAACAGTGTCACAGATTATTCTACATCCTTACTATAACAAGACCACTTTTATCAATGATATTGCTCTATTAAAACTTGCTTCTCCACTCAATATGAGTGATCATAATGTGAATAGAATCTGTATGCCACTTGTCAGTTCAACAATCCTAGCATCTGTCCAATGGCCAGCGGTTGATACGACTGTAAGTTTCTTTCTCTCTCCAATAGTTCTTACTCATTTCCTTTGATAGGTTGTAGCAGTTGGATGGGGCAGATTGTCTGAGGGTGGTTCTTCAGCAACAAGTCTTCAACAAGTTACCTTGCAAACAATAGACTATCTAGCATCGACTTGTACATCAGTGATAAGTGATGAAAAAGTACAATTCTGTGCTGGAGTTCCTGGAAATACCAAAGGTTATTTTACACTTGTTTTATGTTGCTGTAATTTAACTTGTTGTCACACTTTTTTGTAGATGCATGTCAAGGTGACTCCGGTGGTCCATTGATGATGTTTACATCAAGTAATCAATGGGTATTAGTTGGTCTAACAAGTAATGGTATTGGATGTGCACGAGCACGTTATTCTGGTATTTATACTAGTGTAGCTGTTTACAAAGATTGGATCCAATCCTACACAAATGATTCTTATTGGCTTGTAATGAAATCACATGCAAACATGATTTCAATGTCCACTGTTATTTTATTTTTCTTCCATGGACTAATTCCTCTTGTAATATTTCGTCCATGAATAACATGATATTTTTTCTATAGTTTCTATGTTTAGACTTTAAGTCATCTTTAAATTGATTTATTTTCTACTCTATTCGTATCTTCATTTCTCATCGCATAACGAATTTTGAATAAAATTAGAAAAAAATAAAATTTTCAATAGTGTTTTTGAAATATCTAATTTAAATATATTGAACAGAAACTATCGACCAAGATTTCGCGACAATTGGTTCTCACATATAATAATATTGATTAACAAAGAAACCCAACTGAAGATCATTGAGCGTAACTAAATGAATATGTAACGATTATAATAGCATAGTTATATCTATTATATATCATTTGTTCATGATTTCTGGTAGTAGGAAACTGTACAAGGCAACGTGATAAATTATAAAGATCAAAATCATTATTATTGGAGATTTGAATTAGTTGAAAGATTGTCGATAGAAAAGCAGGAATGAACAGGTTTTACTCATTTGAACATGAAGAAACAAAATCGGTCGACATCAGTTTGATGAAGCATCATTCAGTAAAGGAGATGTTGCAATAAGGTCGTTTCTTTGCCATTACATGGTCATTTTTTTTCGATCAGAAGAGTATGAGGGCGTTGTTAGGAGTATTTCTTGAGACTCAATTTTGCTCTATTTCAACACGACAATTTTGGTCACTGTGATTTCCCTACAAATTTCAAAAATTTTTTTCTTCTCAAATTACTCCAAGATGGTATTCACTAGACGCAACTTTTCACACTGATCACTAATATCGTATTTAAAACAAAAAAAAATTGAGTTTTAACAAAGAAACACACGTGCTACATATAAATTGATCGCACAGTAGTTTTTCACTTGACAACACTTTTTGGTATATAAGAAATATACTTAAATAAATAGGTTCATTTTCTGAGATATAAAGTATTTAGGCAAAACTGTTTGGTTTATCCATTCCAAGTGAAATGAGCTCTAAAAAACTTATACTTGATTGCAAATTCGCAAAAAAAGGTAGAAATATTTTAAAAGATGAGTTTTATGACTTTTTATCCGACTTTATATTACTCGAAGATGTTCTGGTATCAAGAAGTCATATACACTGTCCGATAAAGTTTCCGATGTCTTATCCGAATATGAATTTCAAATTCGCATATAAAGATGTACATCAGATTTTCAGAGATCCTCTAGAAAACCAATCCTAGAAACATAAAGAATTTAGGTTTTTGGATAATACCAACATATTTAGCATATCTTAAAACCTATTTCGACAATTTTCCACAGCCTGAACCCGACCACAACAATAGATATTCAGAATGTTCTAATTGATTGTTAAGGAAGCCAGTTTTTTCCGTAGATTGAAGCAACTAGTGTATTACATAATTGTGTCTAGTAAAAACTATAAAAAAATTGTAGGAATAGGTTTTAAGATATGCTAAATACGTTGGCGTTGCCGAAACGTCTAATTTCTTTAGGATTCTAGGGTTGGTTTTCTAGAGGATCTCTAGAAATCCGATATACATCTTTCTATGCGAATTCGACATTCATATTCGGATAAGGCATAAAAAACTTTGTCGGACAGTGTATATGATTTTATGATATCAGAACATCTTCGAGTAATATAAAGTCGGATAAAAAGTCATAAAACTCATCTTTTAAAATATTTCTACCTTTTTTTGCGAATTTGCAATCAAGTATAAGTTTTTTAGAGCTCATTTCACTTGAAATGGATAAACCAAACAGTTTTGCCTAAATACTTTATATCTCAGAAAATAAACCTATTTATTTAAGTATATTTCTTATATGCAAAAAGAGTTGTCAGATGAGAAGCAACTTAGTGATAGATTTATTTGTAGTATGCGTGTTTCTCTGTTAAAAAACTTAAATCTTTTTCGGTTTTAAATACAATATTCATGATCAGCACGAAAAGTTGTACCTAGTGAATATAATCGTGAAGTAATTTAAAAGAAAAAAGTTTTTGGAAGTCGTGTAGGGAACCACAGTGGTCAAAAAGATTATATCGAGATACAGCAAAACTAAGCCTCAGGAAATACTCCTAACAACTCCCTGATACACTTTCGATCGAAATAAAACGAAAATATCATGAGCAAAAGACACGGCCTTATTGCAACACCTCCTTTAGATAGTGCTACAGAATATATATACACAAATTTGTACATAACTAACCTTAACATTGATTCGTACTTATTCTAATAGATCAAATTATAACTTGACAAGAACACAGAAGTTTTCTTAAGGCAAAGAATTCCATAGTCGAAAATATCTTTGACGTCAGGATAATAATAATCCATATATATATAGTCTCGTTTTGCTTGACTTTTTACTAATGATGATGCAACATATTTTGTAAGATGCGTTATTCAAAGTAAAAAAAAAATCGTTGACGAACAGTAAATAATCATTCATGTCATGCGAAGTGGAAACGTAAAGAACAAAGTACCCTCATGTTAGAATAAAACATAATTTCAAATCATCACTCCTGCTGGCAAGGTAATGTATAAGACTACCTGAAGAAAATAATAACGTAAGATTTTTGCAAAATATTTCTTTTCTTGCATTCTCGTTTATAACTACCATATTGCCATTACCTTAACTATTCTTCTTTCTAAGTACTTTGAAACTTAATCATTAAGTAACGTACATATGTAATTCAAGTGTAATATGTGTTTGTTCTAGCAATACAGTAATAGTCACAAAAATTGTAGGTAAAGAAACCGTCGATTCAAAAACTTGGGATTGGGCTGTATTTTTCATAATGAATAATACATTTTTTTTATGATGGATCCATTTTATCAAATATTTGGATAATTACAGCAGTATATTGTGTAAATGGTGATTCTGCTTCTCAAATTATCGTTTTGGCTGGATCCAAAATATCCTTCGGTGAAATCTTCAGTGAATGCATAAAACAATGAATAAACAACATGGATTTTCATTTATTTATTAATTTATTTAAATAATAGATTATTGCCATCGGTTGGAGAAGGTTATCAAACACTGTTCTATCATCACAGATACTTCAGCAAGTGACTCTTCAAGTAACCTTTGGTCAAAGTATTATCTGTAGCTCTTCGTTAAAAGATCAATCAAAACAATTTTGTACACATGTGACCACTCATAACAAAGGTAAAACTCTAATACATACTGATTTCAAAATTTAAAATAATAATTATATTGTCTCAATAGATGTATGTTATAGTGATTCAGGTAGTCCTTCAATGCTGTTTAGTTCGAATAGCCGGTGGCTAATAATCTCTATCACTTCATTTGAAGAAATCCATGTAATGTATTGTGTTGCGTAGTTATTTAAAAATTGGAATTTTATTTAAACTTTTGCTTCATCGAAAAACGAAATCAATAGAACAAACGTGAGCTTCATGTTTCATTATTTATCTTCCGTGTATTTTATTCAATTTCTAGCAAAACATAAATAAATAGTTCTAAAGTATAAATATTATGGTAGGATCTACAAAAATAAGCATGATATTTGTTAGAAAGAATATTTCATAGCCAACGACATTTGTTCATTTGGAATGATGTGATCAGACTTTAACATTCCTATAGGAAAACATTCAAAACAAATATTATTGTTTAAATATGATCATACGAGTTCAACAAGCCAGATTGATTGTCATAATGAAAGTCTAAAGAAAATTGATATTATGATTTCTGACCATTGTTAGCTTGGATTTTACTGTAAAACTTTACGAATACATAAGATCTCAATGGTGGCTTAGTATCTTGGTGTTAAGGCATCAGAAAAAAAATATATCCAACATTTTTGTTTATGCTTTCAACAAATATATATCGAAAATAAATATTAATAGAAGTTAATCTTATTTTTTTATGAAAACTATGAATGTTTGTTAAAATATTCGACTATAACTGAAACTAAGAAAAAAAAATAATATGACTATAAGCATTTAAAAGTAGTAATGTAGATGAAATTCTTCGAGATACTCTACGACGGGAGCTTGTCGCCAAACAATGATTTTCAAAACAATAATAATCATTGTTTACTTCATAACATATGTTTCACAAGTTATTATTTGCTTTGTTGCATTATTGCTCAATACATTACCATTTATCTGTAGAAAGATATGGCTGCGTTCAAACAACATTTCACTATTTTGATTGCTCGTCTTCCTAACTCTTTCTTCATATTCAAACAAGATGAAAAATTATACCCTTTAAAAGAATACTATTCAATAGCAGACAACGTGTTCATTACTTTTTCCTTCTATTTTTCAGAAATATCAATCATAATTTAGAAAGTAGAAAAGAGTGTAGCGTTCAGTTCTTGGTAATCTATTGCTTGAAAATACTATTCGTTTGACTTTTGAATTTATTATTAGTAGAACCGATAAAATATAACAACAACAGTGTTTTCATGAGATTTCATGTGCTGTATGGATATTACATTTTAGTTTTTCTCGAAAAAAATTTTGTAAATTGAACTAACGAAAAGATCACAAATTGTAATATGATTTTACTTTAGATAATTATTAGACGTGGCGTTATCGGAACGATTTAACAAAGAATTGACTCATGTAATTGCAAGTACATCATGCAAATATTTAATGAATTTATCAATATTAAGAAAAATTAAGAGTGAAGAAGCAGGTGTTACAGCAACTGGACAATGAGCCATATAACTTTTTATTAGTGGCAATTATTTATGTAGTAAACCGATCGTGTCAAATTTATGAATTAACACAATAGCACATTATATAAACATTGTAGTTATATCACAGATTACTATTTATGTAGATTTAAATATTCGTTGATTTGATAATCAACACTGACTATCATCATATATCATTGTTTATTCAAATTAGAATCCATCCATTTTTGTTGATGATATTTCTCTGTTACATATTGCTTTGCGATTGAATATAACCAATCTTCGGATGAATGCCATTGGTATGAAGCATCGCAACCCATTAGTATTAGGTGTTTGGGGAATAGCCGTCGGCAAATATTACCATATGTTATTTCTTTTATCTCTCTGTTGTTTTTCTCTATGTTTTTAAAACTATTTGTTAGGTCATAGCCATCGGATGGAATGAATTGAAGTCAATGGGTACATTACATCAAAATTCAATTTATGTTCCTTAGTTACGTTATTGACCAGTACAGTTATGTGCTGATGTTTATAGTAGTGACAAAGATTTGTTTTTTGTATATCTTTCTATCTTTTATTAATGTTTATCTTATTTATTTGTTTATAGATTCATCTCAAGGACAACACAGATGATGCTCAGATGACATTTATTTCAAACAATCAATGAGTGTTGGTTAATCTAAAAAAATAATGATATTCAATGTGATCAACTATTAGCGAATGTTTATAACCCGTATTATTTGATATCAAGATTAGATTAGTTTGACAATGAATGTTTTCTATAGTCATGCAGTGGTGGTGTCTCACAAATAATCTTTTCTTGTTTTATCATTTGTTTTTTTCTTTCATTTTATCGAACGATGAAAGATTAATAATGTTTTCCGTGACAGTATATTTAATTATTTATAACGCTTCATAAAATAAGAAAAAGAAAATCTACAGATTAATTTTACAACTATTCTTATTTAATATATGTTTGTACTGAATTATTAGCAAAATTACTGAATCCGATCTAAATACATAAATATCATGATGTATATAATCGATAACAACAATGTTACGAGACTATGACGATACACTAGAATGGAACTATTATTTGAGTAGGTGAGATAAAATCTATTGACTACTAAATTATAATCATAGATGATTAGAAGATTTCTAATATAGAAAGAAAAGTTTAAATAACAATTATTTTATTATAAATACTGTGCGCGTATCATTTAATAACTTGTATTCATATTTAGTTACTAAGAATATTAGTATTATTCTTGATAAGACTATAAAATCTATTATGTCTACAACAAATGAATTATTATCTATTGTTCATGATGATTATATTGTACCATTGAATGTACGTTATACAGATTTCCTTAATGCTCTCTCAGAAATTCACGATGAAACTATGCAAGATCGTTGTTATAAATACTGGATGTCACTCTATCGATATTTTGATTGTTCGATGAGTAATGAACGAGTTCTTATGCTTGAAGAAAAACGAATACGAAATATTTTACATCATCTTAATATTGAAATAGCTTCATATCAATCAGAAATCATCTATCAAATTCGTGATATATTTCTACAAAGTCATCAAGTTTTAGCCGATCTTTATATTAAATATAATAGAAAAAAGAACAATTTAAAAAAGATTGAACAAATTATGAATAATTTAGATAATAGAATTCAAAAGAAAAAATCAGAAAATAGTATAAAAACTATTTTTACAACTGTTTCTTCATCAACATCTTTAAAATCGATGATGGAAACAATTGATAATTTAAAATTACAAATAAAAAATCTTCATATGACACGTACGTGTGACATGATTAAGGAATTAAATTCAATTATTGTAGTTCTACTTTTTTGTATACAAGTGTTGTAGGAGGAACTTTTCAAATAGAACTTAATTACAAAAAAGCTAAAGTCTTTTCAATGCAAATGCAAATCTTTCATATCCAACAAAAAATTCATAAAGTTGAAAAAGAATTAATTGACATTCAAGATAAGTTAACATTCAATCTTAAAGCAACTCATGAACAGCATGACAATCAATTAAATATACATCTTCAATATAAACCAAATATTTCCATTTTAATTGATCAAGATTATTTAAATATTGATCATCAATTAATTAAAGAACAATTAAATAATGAACAAAATCTATCAATAGAATTGCTAAAACAAAATAAAAAATTAAACAACATTCTTTTATATCATATGAAGATTCTCAAAATGAATGAAAATAAACAAATACAATTGAATATAAATAATAAAAATTTCATTAAAATAATTAATATAAAACAAGAACAAATTGAAAAAGAAAAAGATATAAAACAAGAAATTTCTCAGTTCTTAACTGAACTTAAAATCGAATTAAAAAGAAAAGAATATATTTTATCTACACATCATCACCAAGTAGACAGATTGAATGTGAGCAAAAACTAATTATAATTAATAGAATACAAAATTAATATTCATCTTTTCTAGAATCATATTATTGAACTTAAACATAAACGTGATCAATATCTTCAAAATACTACAAAACATACATTTGAAAATTTTAATCAATCGAAAAATATTATTAAAAAAAATATTCATCAAGAAATTAATCATCGTTTACAATTAACAATTATTTCTTATAATCTCAAACAACAGATAAATATTCTTGAAAATACTACACAACACTATGTTTTACTTGTTAAAAAACAACGACAAAAAGTAATTAATTATGAAAAATTACATGATAAATGGATTCTACATATAAATATAAATCGAAGTCGTTTATTAGAATTATTTAATAGAATTAATAAAATTGAACAATATATAATTAATACAAGAAATTTTTTTCAACAATTTAATCATATTAAATTATCATTAATACCAAATATATTAATATTTTATAATGAAATGAATTTATCTATACAACAACGGTTAGTAATTAACTTTCTTAATATTCAAAACTTCTTTGTTTAGGAGAAACAAGAATAATAACACTAATGATGATAAAAGTTCATTAAATATGAAATTATATCAAATGAAAAAAATTTTACATTCAAATCAAATAATTTTTCAACAAATAAAACAAAATATTTCATTTATCAATAAAAATCATTCAATACTATTAAATCAAATATTAACAATAGATAAACAACGATTACATCTTATTCAATATATCGATTCTCTTCATAATAAATACTTTGTTGATGAACAACAAATATTAAATATTTTAAAAAAATTCAATAATATAAAATATACTATTGATTTAAATTATCAAAAATTTCAACAATTTACAATAGAAAAACAAAAAATAATACTTTTTTTACTAAAAAAACAACATTTAATTATATTTATTAATGAATATATTCAATTAAATGAATCAATTCGAAATAAACATCAATTATCTTATAATAAACTTATGAATCAAATTCAACAATTACGAAATAAAATCTTAGATGAAATTCATAAAATTAAATCATTTAAAAAACAATATCAACCAAATATAAAACAATTTATTTTTCATTTACAAAAAGAATTATTCGAATATAAAAAGAAAAACAATTATTTACAACACCGAATTCACCAACGTCACATTACTCAACAAATATTAATTGCTTCCAATAATAAACCACTTATAAAGGGTAAAGATAAATTTCCTTTTCTTTTAATAGCATACTATAGAATACTACATATTCGTCTAATGCGAAGAGTGCAAAAAACAAAGCCTATAAAAAGCACTTGAAGATGACAAAAATATGTCTTCTTTCATTTTTATTAAAATTAATCATATTATCCTTACAATCATAAGCAAACTTTTTGATAATGATATTTTATAAACTAACAAAATTTTCATCAAAAATAGTCACGAATTTAATCAAGATTTCGGAAAATAACAATTATGATACTGACATAAAAATATTTATGTAAAAAGAAAAAAAAAAAGAAAAAACATCCAATTTATTAATTGTTTAGTTAATTAAAATCTAGATATTTGAACAACATTTCATCTGCTATAGATCATCGTATAGTGCTTTTATTTATGTATAAATAAATAGATTTATAAATACGTCATTATTGATACATTCAAATATTTTTTCAGAATATTATCATATTATTTGAAATAGCATCAACCATAAATTTTATATCAAATAAGAGTTTACTGATGATAGAATTTCTGAGTATAAATTGCTCATGTATGTGATAACTATTACCTTTCAAGCCATGACATTTTTCGAAATTATAGATGTTTAATAGCTTACTTTCATGGGCAATTAATCTCAACAATAGGAAGTTCTCAAAAAAAAAAATATTTACGTATCAGATTTAGTAGAGTCCTCTTTACTGATGATTTTCTTTTAAATTGATGTACAAATAGGAATATCATATTTAAAAAACTAGAAAATCTCATCAACCTCTGTATGTTAGACATAGGTCTTTGTGCAGCATTTTAATTCTACTATTGCTGTTTGCAAATCAATTTTAAAGAAAAAGAAAAACGTTACTGAAGAAAACCATCAGTAAAGAGAGCTTTACCAAGTCTGATACGAGATTATTATTTTTTTGTTTGAAGAACTTCCTGTTTTTGAGATTAATTACGCATGAAAGTAAGCTATTAGACATCTATAATTTCGAAAAATGTCATGATTTGAAAGGTCATAATTATCATATATATTATCAAGTTATACTCGGAAATTCTATCATCAACAAACTCTTATCTGATATAAAATTTATTGTTGATTCTATTGCAAATAATAGGATAACATATAATATTTTGCAAAAACCATGTTAGATTTTCCAAAAAGGATTGATTATTATTTCTTAATAAGCGAATATTTTTTGCTTTGTTAAAATCTAAAACTCATAGCCATTTCATTTTGATTGAGATTCTAAAATCTTTAAATTTGCTTTAGATTACAATTTTTTTTTTGTGACAAATGTTTAGTAGATCTTCATGAGTTGGATATAATTTTTGGACCTTGTTGTAAATCTATTTTCTATAGAAGATAATGAACAATATCGTACCAATTTACAAAAAAAAGCATCATCGATTATTTATCGTCTTATTTGCAATACTCATTATAATATTATTCTACACAAACGTTTAGATTTACTCATACAAAATACTGTTCTATTTTATGTTATTGATCAACAATCATTAAAAGAATTTTATATTTTTTATTTAAATAATGCCTTTGATTTTTATCATTTAAATAATCAATTAAAAGCATCTGTAGCAGAATTGCGTGTATTTAAAAATGAAATATTAATTTATAAACAAATCTATACCAATATGAAATATTCATTAAAAGATTATTTTTCTTGCCTGAAAAATATTTAAAATATTATTTAATTAATAATGAAGAACAGTAATTCTTAAACTGATTCTATTATATTTAGCATGTAGCCTTTTTTTTTTTTTGATGTATTGACATAGTTTCCAATAAATACTGCTTTCGCTTCGATACCAATCACTATATACGCACACTCACACAAACAGTCAGTGCAGCAACAATAGACATAAAAATAAGCGAGAGAAAATAGTAAGATAACGTAGGAAAGCGAGAAAACATTTCGGCTGCTGCTAGTGCCTGTGTCAATATCGCGACAACAAGCAACCAGAAAGAAAAACAAGAAGCATGCATGACAATTTACTACGTCATATAGAGCAGAGAAATAAATCAGGCAAAAGCATCATCCGTCGCCTCACGTTTTATTGCTTGTAGCTCTTTCTTTCAATCTTTCTCTTATTTCCAAGGACAAGCACTGCATAGATTCACATAATCGTCAGTATCTAATAATGTAAGTTTATATTTAATATATAATAGTTTTTTTTATTCGATAAAAATTTATTCATTCATATTTATTAATTTAACAATAGTTTAAGATGACATTAATGAAGACAAAAAAAATATATATATTTATCTTTCATCTTTAATTGTGCTTCTTCTAGTGTGTGAACTATTGAGTTGTCGTTGCTGATTTAATCAGAAAGGCGGAACAGAATAAGAGAAGACAGTTGACACTCATTATTCAAAAAAGCTTGTTGAGCCTTTCTACTTTTCTTTTTTTTTCTTTTGCTTAATATATAAGCGGATTCGTTAGCAAACGAAGGAAATTATATATGACTTAGAGAGAGAAAGAAAAACAAGAGTAAATAAGTAGTCGAACACACTCACATTAAGAGGGCGAACATATAGTACAAAATCAAATATAATCCATTGTATTGTGCTTCCATTTGTGTTATCTGAAAAAAAAAGATTTGCTTTGCCTACAAACGGAGAGTCCTCAATTACTAAAGATGTGCTTCTCAACGACAAGTAAGTCATCAAATTCTTTTGAGGTAAACATTTCATAATCATACCGTCTGTCATTATTAGCTCTCTGCGTTTTGTCAAACATACCGTTTGACCTGATTTTTTTAACCTTTTTGATCTTCGACATGCTACGATTTTATTCTTCAAGCTATTTGTTAGATTTTGTTTTTTGATCGACTAGTAATATTAATTATCCAATAATTTGAATAATCATATTCAACAAAATTCTAATATAGAATAATACTGGACTTTTTTTTGTCTATCTTTTCCTTTAAAATTCAGTCTAATAATTG
>CAJNOL010000120.1:0-65628 GCA_905250125.1 Rotaria sordida
TCGCGCAACATATTTTCTTTATTTTCCGTTAAATTTTTTATAACGGAAGTAAGATGAAAACATTGTTTTTATAGCATAAAGAGTGCTCTTTCCAATGATGTATTGGAAGTTAAATTGATACTTGGTTTTTATAACAAAATGTAGATATTTCTGAAAGAGACTGTAGAATTTAGTAGTTTTAACTATCTGACCGTTTTGCAACAAAAAAAAACGTATTTTTTGAATTGTTTTCTTCTGCTAAGTTTCTATGATGTGACATATTTCGAACAAATATCACGCAAAGAATCTAGTTTATATATGATTTTTAGAGATTGTGGCTGATGTCCTTCAAAACTGGTTGTTCTTGCAAAAGACTCTATTTTATAAAAATTTTAATTTCCAAATTATTTTTCCATGAAAGAGTCAAGAGCGTATCTAAAAAATTTTACCAAAGCTGATAGCGATAAAGCTTTTGATGGACAACATTTTGTTGTATTTTTTATTTATGTAGCTTAAAATAGTTCAAAAATAGAAACTTTTCAAACGTTATATAAGTCTTATTTTTATTTTCGAAACAACATATGCAGATTTTAATTTGTATATGCAAATGTTTGTAATCAAAGAAGAAAAATATTGCATCTAAAAAAGAATTCGAAAGAGCGAAACAATAATTTATATTTTTAAATTTTATTTAAGCTTAAGAAAATTCTCGAATTGGAATAGTAATATGAATTTTCTAATATAATTGTTAATTCTCAGTCATCAATCCATTTATCAATATTGTTTGTCAACCTTCATCTTCTTCGTTTATACTTCTTCTAAACAAATATGCGATTAAAAATGCATTGTTGTTTAAAATAAAGATCGATGTCACCAAATAGTAAAAAAAAATCGGCTAAAATCACATTTATAATTAATGTTGAATTTACATCACACAAAAAGATATTTATTAATAAAGCAATGCAGATTATTCAAATAAAAATTTTTATATAATATGTATTGAGATTATAGAGTCAAAATGTTGTTTGTTTAGCAGCAAAAGTATGGTGAAATTCTAATTTACTAAAACGTTTAATCAATCATAGTACACATTTTTTTCTGTGATTACAGTATCTATTAATGTGTCTTCATGCCGATCTCTCTATGAAAAAACTGTTATTAATGTAGTGGCGAGTTGGGCATATATGTATTTACTGCCAAAGTACAAAGTGATAAAAACAAAACAATTAATACAACAAAAATAAAATAAAAATAAAATAAAGTTAAGACATTTTTTATAGTCATTTTTGGGCACTTCTTGAAAATGTAAAACGATCGTGATTTTCCGATAACATTTTTTCGATCAAATCATCCCGATTGAGTATTTTTTTACAAAAAGATGTGGAGTGGTCTGGACTTCGACATAAATCACAAACAATTGGTCGTAAGCCAGAGAAAACATTAAAATAAATATCGTGGTCTATTTTGGACCAATCGATCAAAATGTTACGTGTTTGCAAGAGAGTTTCAGCTTTTTGAGCAAATAAACGGTGATAATGATAGAAAAAAGGATGGCCAAACCGAGAAGATAAACGAATTATATTACACAAATAAGCTGTTAATTCACGACGTCGTTGAGAAAAAACTTCACAGATGATATTTAAATAACGAGTAAAAGCTAATATAAATTCAAGAATAGTAAGATTTTTATCTAAACGAGGATCATCCTTTTGTTTAAGATAAACATTTTTGTCTTCATCATCATCATCATCATTACGACTATATTTTTTGTTGTCTCGAGGAAGAAGAAGACGAACCAAATTAACATTATAACCTTCAATAATAGCTTTTCTTAAACCTTTCGGAACAGTTTCAAGATCATTTTCTCCTCGTACAGATACTCCACTACTTCCAAAATGTAAGTTTTCTTCAGCCGTTGGAGCCGAAAACAATGTAAATGGCTTACCAGGATTATTATTAATATTATTTGTTATTTCAGCTTGACGAGAAAATTCATTTGATATTTTTGGTTGACGAGGAAAAATATGATTTCCTTCTTCATCTTGTGTATCGGCTGAAGTCATTTTGTTATAATTAATATTAATATCATCAATTTGATGCATATCATCCGAAGAATCATCAGCCGATGCAGCATGTTGATGAAGATGAGTATTAGCCATTGTTGATGTAATTGAAACTGTATTCTTCTTTTTCTTTTGATCTTCGATAATATTAGTTTCATATAATAGACGTAACACATCAATTTTTATTCCAGTAGGAATTAATATACCTATTTCAGCTAATGAATCAATCAGTTGTTTACGAGACATCGTTGCAATTTGATTATTGTTTGTTATTTTTGATGCATTTATTTTTGTATGCTTCTGTTTGACGATAGCATTATTAGATACTCGCTTTGAAATTTTAGATTTTTCCTTGGATTGCATACTGATGTTGGATCGTGGCATTTTAAACTGATTTAAAATTTATTGAAAAGTTTAACTTGAAGAAATGTTGAAGTTTAACAAATTAAAACAGGATTATAAATAGGTTTTACTGAATGATAGTACGAGAAGATAATAAAAACTAACAACTTAGCTACACCTGATAATGAGCTTCAGCAGAAAAGAGCGCTACATTGAAACAATAGAAAAGATAATAAAATAAAATAAGTCGAGCCTACATGAATCCTCTTTAATGTCTCGTATCTCACCATTAAAGAGTTATTAAATTAAAAAGTGAAAATGATGTGAATGGTAGAAGTTTTCTTACATGTGTTTTATGTATTTCACATAGTTCTTAGCTTTCGATGAAAAGGGCAAATCTCAAGTTTATTTAAATTAATATTATCTAAACACATCTGCTGAAAATGATTCGGATTTCGTATATTGGACTGCAACTATTGTACATGAAATAGTTAACAATTTGGGTTACTATCATCATAATGATAACAAAAATTAACAATCTTAAGAAATCATATATATTACTGCTGCTTTTCAAAATATAAAAGCTCATTCAAATATTAAATTTCATATAAAAGAACGAATGCAATCAAAACCAATAAACATTTTTCTATGCAATAATAACAAATAACGTTCGTCGTTGAGACTAACTTGACCGTCAATTGAATGATCAAGTCTTTCTGTATACTATAGTGCTTTACAATGTTAATTGATATTTATATCAAATGTATGCATGAAAGTCGGTAAGGGGTATTGCTGCTGTGGGTATTTATCTCTGTGACGATTGTGATGTCTCTGTGCGTACCACGTGTTGATACTCTTCACATATTCAACCAATCATACTGTTACCCACGCACTGACAACCACACCTAAATTCACCTATCATAACATCAATACATTCATAGGCCACCCAAAACAAATCAACATCCGCCCACACTCACACTTTGTTTTTCATATCTAAGGTTAGAAAAATCATGCAAAACAACTATTCTAAAGTTATGAAGTATGTAATTATTAAATTTCGATTATAACTCATAGCTTCGTAATTTATTTTTTGTATCTAACATTAAAATTCTTAAATAAAATTTCTCCTATAATTTTTGTGTCCTAATTTCAACTCACAATTATATAGTTTATTCTTCATCTCGAAGATAAAGATTTGTAAGTCAAAACCTATCCTAAGATGAATAATAATCTATCTCTCTCTCGTGTTTTAAGATAAAACTCAAATCTCTATGGTTTGCCCTTTCTTCAGCAAGATCGAAAATATCTTTATCATAATAAATCTAGCGAAAATAAATAATCATATAATTTACATATAATTGTGTTTGTGATATTTTCCTTTCTTATAGCAAAAGCGATATTCATCAATATTATACAGAAAATTTTATTGATATTATGGCTTTCATGTATACAATATTGAATTGTTCGAATGTATTCATCATTTGGAAAAAATTTTACTTGTTAACAAAAATGATTTATCAAATGATTATTTCAAAGTCAGCATTACTTTTTTTCTATATAGAAAATCTATTATTTTTAGTAAACGATCTTTATAGATAAATTGAGTATTTTTCCACAAAAAAACGTTATCGATATACATTATTAAAACTTCTAGCAAAAATCATAGATTCTATTGTATTCTTAGATATGTTCTGATAACTGTGATGATTAATGGATGCTTAAATGATTTTTTCCAGTTCAGCCAGCAACATGATATCTATATAAAAAGTGTACGAGTTTTTTTTTAGCTGACAGCAATTTCCATGTAAAAGACTTTTGAATAATTGTTCGTCATAAACTAAAACTATGTCGATGACCTGATCCTCTACTCTTTTCTTTTCAGTAGGGTAACTTTTTTCGTACTGTCGCCCATTCTCTGAAGGATTAACAGAGCATGATACAGAAAAGAGCAAAAAATTTTCTTAGTAATGATCTATTACAAATAATCATTTCAAAAATACTTTGTAAATGCAAACATCAATCTTTTGGAGCATATATCATATGTGCATGACTTCAACACCTAGTAGGATTTCAACGTACTTTGTTTATGTCATCAAATATTATAAATATGTCATAAAGAACAGTCATTTTTTGTCAATCTTACTTATTCGAAATAATCAAACTAAATAAATCACATGATCTAGGACCAAATCTGTTTAGAGAAATTAAGTATCATTCGAGTCCCACTGAAACTATAAAAAACAACCCAAAGACGCTTTTCATGTTGATGATCGAGAAACCGATAATTCTCAAAAAGTAAATGATACTTTTTGTCTTCGAAAATATTTAGTTGATTGAAATCTATTTTTTCTATAACTCTATCAATGCATATCAGCAACTTTCTAAACAATACTAATGATTGATATTTTAATTATCTGCGTGATTCATTATCTATTATCAACAGTAAGGCATCACTTCATTTGTACACATTTAGTAATGGCTAGCTTTTTATGCTATCTTCAATCTTGAAAACAAAACAATTCCACCAAAGTTTCCCGTTGTCATGGAGTTATTTCTCAACAAACGAATCATTATATGAAGAGCCAGAAAAAAAAGGTTTCTTCGGTTTGATCTTAAAATTTCATCCGTGCATTTGAACGAATATTTTCTGATTTTTCGTTCTTGAGATCATTGTGACATAAAATACGGACTTTCGTTATGTACGTTTAGAAAGTAAAACGACCGACAATATTATTTAGAAAAACGTTGACATACTTCAGCTGAAATCTCATAGTAATATATGTCGATACATGTTCTTTCTAGTCTTCATTGAACATTCAATCAGCGTAAAGAAAAAAAAAATATTACGAGGGAACAATATCTTTGCAGAACACAAGTGCATCTTCACTCTCACTCTATTGGGTATAAAACTGGATATAAATAAAAATTCTATCAGTAAGTTTCATTTTAAATAGACTCTGGAAAGTCTATCAATAATGTAATGAGTTTTACATAAAAATTAATCATTGTTTATTATTCATAAAGTCACCTACAATAAACAATAAGCCAAGTACCAGAAGTAAGACTATCCAGCGGCCACCTACACCATTAGCACCATTATTATCGCCAGCAGTAATACTAATAGTTGTTGTAGTTGTTGTTGTTGTTGTTATTGTTGTTGTTGTTGTTGTTATGCATGGACCCGCTCTACACCCTGCGCCGCAATAGTTTGGTCCCGTCCCACAGAAGCCCCATTCCGACATACAATGTTTTGGATCAGTACAGATGGCAGGAACAACCGCTCGACGAACCAAGCTTTTCGGATGAAATTCTTTCTCGTTTTCGTAGCCTTGAACATTGAAGAATATACCAACAAAAAGCAGAATACAGATAAATTTCAAGCAAAACATAACTATATTTGATTTTGCGAAGATATCTTCTTTATTATCTAAAACAAAATAAAAATAAATCAACATAATCACTGTAATAACTAGATAGAGAGAAAGAGAGATTGCATAGACAATGAATAGGTAAGAGTAGCTTATACAGTAATAATAAATGAATATATAAATAAGAGAAAAAGTGTAGAATAACGAGCGTTGACAACACGTCAACTCAGAAACGACTAACGTTAATATACTGCTTTTTTTTCATATCAACGAAATCGAAAATGAAAAATGAAGAGAAACAAACAGAGAACACTAATCTTTATATTACTGTTTGTTGTAATTATTATCGATAAGTATACGTCGCAATTGGATGCTTTTCATATGACAATAAAGAGGTAGGTGTTTCGCGGTACAAACGAATCAATATCGCTCGGCCATGGTCAAAACGACTTTTCTCTCATTTATTCGAGCAACTATCATCGGTGTATAATCATCACGATCGAAAATATCATAGACGAAAAAAAAACCAAAAACAACAGGTAGAATGTCATCTATTGTTTTAGCTTATTTTCACTTGACATATTTGTCATCACAAACATTACATATTATACTTGATTATCATCGTTAATTTCGTTTTGTTTTTATTGATCAATCAATGATAGTGAATAATTTCAATTGTAGGCCATGTGATTATATTTTTTTGTCAATCTTCTCTCAATTATCATATTTCGCAGATAAGATCAAGATTAAGTTTTTGCTTCTTTTTTTTTTTTTGCAAATAACTATGATCACGAATCTATCTTATTTTCGATTCAAGTATAATTCAATCAACTTTTTTTCGAACGAGTTTCTCTTAATATATGCAACTAATGAAATATATGCGTTATCATCGTTTGTAACATAATGGTTATTGAAGATATGAATTTCGAACAAATCGAAATGTAAAGAATCTTTTCAATGGATAAATACTATTATTATTTTATTTACTAATATCATTTCTACTAGAATATATAAAACAATATATCTGATGTGTGAATGTGGTCACGTATCTTGAATCGATTTTCTCTCAGTTCTTGTAGTCATCATAATGAGAACATGACATTGATCGATAGCATTTCAAGAAGTATCTTATAAATAACATGTAGAACAGCAATTAGAAAAGCAACTTCTATTATATCCTCTCATACTTATCTTTCTTGATCATTTGATGAGTTGCAAATTGCATGTCAACATATCGCGATTAATGATTTTTCTCACAGGGTGTTTTAACTTCATCCATTGCACTATGTCTGATTTTTTTCTCATATTTATTTTAACTTCAAATTGTATGGAGAATTATTTTAAAAAGCGATAGAACTGTGTACATCAACTCAAAAATTGTAAATAACTAAAGGATTTTTTTCATCAATTTCAGTAAACTTTTTCTTTTCTTATATATTCATGCATGTAAAAATCAACATTTGAAATCCAGATTTTTGTTTCGTAAATAAGATTGCTATGATACCTTGTGAAGCATATTTTCAAGTTTGACATCAAAAACTCAGACTTGAAAAAATAAACTCTGAAAGAAAGATAATAGTAAAGTTGATTTCTTGCAGACAATAAATAATAGTCTAAGAAACTACTTTTCAGTTCATAAAAAATTTCAATACCTTAATTATCGTCGTTGTATCATTCTTTCAATTTATAGGAGAAGAAAACTAGCTTCCCTAGTGGAACATCTTGTAAGCAAGAACTTTAAAAGATTTTTTAGTCTGTGTATATCTCAATTGTATCAGATAAATCTGTACCTAAGACCGTTGCAAGATCGGTTCAAAGATTCTCTCAATGTCAAGATCATCGAAAAGATATCAGTTGTGTTTTGCTTGTAACTACTTTCCAAAAATCAAACATATTAACTTGTCACTTATAGATATGTAAGAAATTTTGTAATAGTGAGAATACTTGTCAATCAATGAAATTAAAGTTATCAAGAACAACAAGAGAAGAAAAAGACAGTTAAACAAAATAAAAGAGTGGCGTTTTTATGAAAACATGACTGATGCCAGATTATGATAGAAATCGCTTTAGAATTCAACTTTTCTAAAGGTAGAATTTTTATTTAAAAATGATAAAATAAAAGATTTTTTAGATTTTACTGATAATGATAATTTTAATTTAGATAAATTCTCTGACTAACTTCAATCTATAGTAAGTGTTCTAAGACAGTATAGAAATCAAAAATGTTAAATTTTTTTTCTAGATTTTTTTATATGTAACGTTTTAATTTATCAGCTAAAGATATTCTTACATCCATGATCATCGATTTAATGTGATCATTACCATTTAATACCATTAAATAAAAATTAAGATAGAATAATGACACAGCATCAGTAGCAACAATTGTACATTCGTCAACAATTGACAATAATGATGAACAAGAATAACAATTAGAGATATAACGAAAAAATTATACGCAAATATTATTAAGAGCAGACGAAAACAGTTTGTTCTAGCTGTAGTTTATATAAATAGACATATTTTCGAACTTATTACCAAAGATCAGTAAAGAATATCATAGAAGACAAAATATCAAATTAAAGATATTGAATATCTATTACCAAGATCTTATAAATCTGTATCTAAGATCGAATTACAGATCTTGATACAGGATAGTGTGATTTACTTGTATCTAAATTTTCATGATCTGTTCGCTTTTCTGTATCTCATATCTTGACCAAGATCTTGCTTATAAGATATTTCACTAGAATTGTCACTCAATTCTAAATCATTCTCTATGATTTCGTATAGCACTGTTATAAGAAGCTTTCGAAGATTGAATCCTAAAATTTATAATCAAACTATGACAATCATTTTAACATATGATTGCGGATTATCTACAACATGTGATATACATTGCATTTGTGTCGATCTTGTACTTCTCATTTGAAATAAAAAGTGATTCTATCGTAGGATTGTTTCGATGTCAACAGAAAACTCACAGTACTATTCGAAAACAGTTTAGACGATAATAAGTTGATGTTCTTTTTATGAAACTAGATTTATCACATATTCATGTGCAGTATCAGATAATATCTTAAACTATTCTTTTTAAAGTAGAATCATAGGAACAAGAAATTCTCTATATGCCATAGAGTTTCCTATATTAATGCCTTGAAATAAAAAATACAACAAGCGTTCTAGTGCTATTCTCAGAAATAATACTTGACGCGTCATACACACATTTATTCTTTGTTCTATCTATCATAGAAACAAATAATAAATGAGAAAAGCAACGAAAGAACAAAAATGAAGAAGTAACTAAAAATGAAAAAGAGAAGATTGAAAGTAGTAAAACAAGGAGACAGCGAGAGAAAGAATGATTGAATAATAAACATAAACGGATCACTCAAAAAAGAAAAAGAAAGACAAATTGTAATTCAAATTGAGAATTTTTTTTGGATCGATAAACTATTTTCAGAAGAGAAAGAAGAAAAAGGATTTATGAAAGATTCTCCCAGATTAAACCATTGACCGACACGTTTGTACGTCTCTACACGAGTCAAGTGATTAATGTAACCTGGCTCATCGTTACACTTGATATTGCCGTTGATGATGCGCGTCGTAGCAGCAAAACCATCTCTTTGAGCTAATGCAGTCATACCATTTCTATTGTAGAACCAAAGAGCCATGCTGAGCACTATCTTAAGATCATTTTCAACCAGGTCTGGATCTGCGAGAAGATCAACATCAAGATAATTGTCCCCATTGTAATAGTTATATAACTACGGATAGCTGAAATCAATCTTGACTATAGTACAATTTTTCTGATTTTGTAAAATTTGAATGTATACTAAAAGGATTTATGAAAATTTGATGTAGAGTCTATGGGACTAATTAAAACTTATAGAGTTTATTATTCTACAGTTTTCTAAAACTTATTCAACACTTTTTTCGACATTTCTTGTTCAATGCATAATAGTATATTACGAAAATCTGGATTATTTTTTTCTTCAACTAATTATAAGTTACTCGGCAAGAATCACACACATTTTTTGTTTTAGACGAGATCATTTGCACTGTTTTGATTGATATTCAGCAATATGAACATAACGATTGTAATCATCTTATATGTGAAACTCACTCCAAGACCAACTAAAGTGTGGCACAGTTATTATTAGAATTATGAAAAGACATTTTTTCATCCAATTAACACGAATATTGAAACACAACCAATGACTTGAAAATTCTTTCCCTGAGGTGGAAAATCTACTTTTATACACGCAATATATTCAAACTATTCGTGTATACAACGTGCATCTATAGTTAGACAAATATTCAATCAATCACTGTTGATTGTTTGTGCAAGTTTTTCTTCTATTGTTTTTGTGTCAGAGAATCAAATATTTTTTTATTCAGACGCATATGACCAATCTTCTCTCGTTCTTCTCTAACTTTATGCGAAACTCTTAAAGTAAAAATCTGATTTTAAAATTCCTTCATCAAACCCGAGTTAGCTTTAATGTTGCTTCCGAGTTTCGATCACACGAAGAATTATTAATCGCCGAGTTCTTGAATAATTCGATAGATTATCGATTAATATGAGAATTGTCGTAATTTGCAACTCAAAATAATATGTCAAAAGAAAATATTTCACTAGATAATTGCTTTCGACAATTCTAACAGTCATAGTAGATATCAGTAAGCGAAAAAGATGATTCTTCAACCAGTGAGTTTTCATCGAAGTTTTTTTGAAGAACTCGCTAGACTTCATGATCAGTGACGAAATGATATGATACTTGACTTATGAGGGAATATTCCCAACTGTCACATTGCTTTTGAGTCGAGTATATGCGCATCATGTAGATCCCGATGATCTATGAATACTCTGAAAAAAGTTCGTGCCGCTAGCTTATTACTGTCGAGATATTACATTTCTACTATGTGTGGAAATGATTGTTCTATGAATTTCTGATAGATTAATGACTTAACAAATATATATTTACAGTTTATTTGCCTAAAAACTGGTAAAAACAGGAACAAAGACCTATATACTCGGAAGCGTAGGCCAATTTTGTTCCTAAACCAGTTTTTGACCCAATGAGTTCTATATATAGATTGATGGAGTTTTTCATGTTCTATCCAAATATGACTTTAAAAAGAAGAAAAAAAATGAAGAAAGTACTCAAAAAGTGGAAACACTAGAAAAAGAACAGAAAAGTGATAAAAATAACCAAATATTTCCAGACTATGACCAACAAAAAATAGTTTTGAGACAAAATGAATATGATATTCAGAATCAGAATGCAAAATTACATCTCATAGCATGAATTCTATTTAAAAAAATTTTCCATCAAAATTCGATTCCTGGTACCCGTCAGTGCTTTTCTCATTTAATTTTGTTTGTGGTTCCCCTCAATAGAATTTTTGTGAAAAAAAAAATTTTTAAATAGAATTCATGCTATGAGATGTAATTTTGCATTCTGATTTTGAATATCATATTCATTCTATCTCAAAACTATTTTTTGTTGGTCATAGTCTGGAAATATTTGGTTATTTTTATCACTTTTCTGTTCTTTTTCTAGTGTTTCCACTTTTTGAGTACTTTCTCCATTTTTTTTCTTCTTTTTAAAGTCATATTTGGATAGAACATGAAAAACTCCATCAATCTATATATAGAACTCATTGGATTAACAACTGGTTAGAAACAAAATTGGCCTACGCTTCAGAGTATATAGGTCTTTGTTCCTGTTTTTACCAGTTTTTAGGCAAATAAACTGAAAATATATATTTGTTAAGTCATTAATCTATCAGAGATTCATAGAACAATCATTTTCACACATATATAACGTATTATTACTATTCCAAACTATCTTTTAGAGTTAAAAGGTAGTGATTTTCCGACTGAGATCAAAATTGAGGTCAAAAAAACATCCGTTTCGAGAATAAGCTGTTTCTTCGTTTAAATCACTTTTTTTAATGCAAAACAAACTTTATATTCGTGATTAGCATGGTCGATAACCTATATCTAGATCAAATTGAAGGGAGGAAAAAAAATTTTCTCTCTAAAGAAAAAGTACATAGTTTTGTTGAGAATTTGATGCTGATTCTAATCATGTAATTTTTTTTCAAAAAATGTTGGGGGCGAAAACATGACCTTATCGCCACTTGTCCTTTTAAGAATCATTCCAGACGATTAACGTCTTTCCATCGTTCCTGATTTTCTGAATACTATGTGATGACTGTAATACAAGGCTTTTTCGAATGATATTGGCCGTAGCAAGAAGATCTTTGAATCTCATTGGAGTACTGAATCATAGGTTTACAGTGTATCAATTCAGATGGTTACAATTAAACTTATGCTTATATAGAAAACTTTATAAACTATCAGTTGGTAAAAAAAAATATTTTGATTTATCGCTCTATTTGTGAAAAGTGTGATGTACAAAATTGATAATTTTAGAAAAAATAAAATTTTTGCTTAGAGGTCTTTTCCACTTGCAGACAAAAACACATTTCAGAGATGTTTTATGTGATAGATATCAACGAAAATGTTTAGTAGTTATTTAAATGTGTCGCACAAGTTTTCCAATATTTCGTCAAATAAGAGACGCTAAATCACGAAATAGGTTCTGTAGCAATCATCACCAGGTAAAAAACATGGAACGACGTATATCATTTTATATTTCTTTTTTTGAACCTTATCAAATTAGAAGTCGAACAAAATAATTATCGTCGATAAAATGTCTTGATTGATTATATTATTACTAGATGATTAAAAAGGTATTTAAAAAGAATTATCATTAAGTAGATATATTGTTAAAAATATTTTTTCATATCTTCTTCTTGTCTTATATAGTCAAATAAAAAATTGCATATTACTCTTATCTATTCAAAACTATCATTATAGAGGAGAACCGTAGAATTTTTCAGCTCGTTCTACACTTTCCTTTCTTCCAATGATCACTAGATTGATCAAAGTATTCCGCATGAAGTAAAATGGATCTGGGTGTTTTATCTATGCTATCAGCATGTGAATGACACCAGCACTGTATTTGTGTGTTTATTTTATCAGTGGCTATCCTGCAGTCACTATCAAAGATAACGAGCTAATATAATATTTTCTTTGAAATAAAAAGATTGTCTTGATTGGTTTTTTTCATGCAACAAAAAAAAACACTCAAAGCGCCATCAATAAAAAAAATTCTTTTTTCGTTTTGTTTTTATTGTTATATATTAATCTATTCTATTGATTAATCTATGAATTATTCAAATGCAATATCAAATTTAAATTTTTCTAGTAATATTCATTCTAAATCATCACGTTCATTTAATACAAATGAAGTAAAACAAATGCTTGAACAATTAATTCAACAAATAATTGATAAACAAAATGAATATGATTGTGATAAATGTACTCAATTATCAAAAGATCTTTCACAAATAATAAAAGATGCAATGAAATCATTAAATTATGAGCAATATAAATATGTTATACAAGTTGTACTTGGTCAATGTCAAGATGATAATTTAATGATGACATGCCGTTGTTTATGGGATATTGAAACAGATAATTATGCATCATATGTTTATTCAAATACAAAGATTTTCTGTGCTGTTACTGTATTTGGACTTTTTTATTATTAATCCAGAAGATCAAACAAACATTTCTATTATATCAAAATAAACACGCGTACACACAGACACAGACAAATACAACGTAATGACAATATTTAATTAAATATGTACAACACCAAAAAAAAAACAAAAAGAAACGCCAAAAAAACTCTAAAGGGAGAAAGAAAGGTAAAAGATAATGATCAAACAGAAAACAAAAAAACACAACAAATGGACGGAAACTAATTTATAGAAAAAGAAAACAAAACTAACAAAGAAAATTATAATGTTAACCAATACAATTAAGAAGTTTATCGCCATTTTTTTCAAGTAATGCAAAATATTTTTTATAATAATGATCCCATTGTTCAATACGTTCTTGATATTGACGAAATTCATGTTTCCATCGTGTTTCTTCTTCACTAATATTTGCTGCAAAAATAAAAAGAAAAAACAAAATGTTTTTTTTTCCTTTCGAATATTTTTTTAATTAAGAACATACAAGTTGCGCTTGCTAATTTTGGTATAAAATCAAGCCAAAATGAACAATAATCAGCACGAACAGCTGTACCATGATCAGGAGAAAGATTTTTACTTAAATTAATATTTAATACAATATGTTCTCGACTTGGCCATTTATACTGACGCCATTCATTAGCCCATTGTGCATCATGTCGTTGATTTGGATTGCTGAATTTTTACAAAAAAAATAAAATAAAATGAAATCATTAGCATACAATAAAAATTGTAATAATGTTTGTCTTCCAAGTATAATATTAGACATAGCATTGAAAACTGAACAAAACTATGAATTTTTTGTTTTGCAAGAACTCATTGTAGTAGAATTTTTGTAAACTCTATAGAAAATTTAATTCATATTCTATAAACAATTAAGATAATTGATTTTTAAACTGGAACTGTAAAACATCGAAAAGCTATGTATATGGTAGAAAATTTTCTCTATAATATACACTAAGTTTTCGAAGTTTTACTATTTTAGTTTAAAGGTCAATTATCTTAGATGTTTATTGAGTATGAATTACATTTTATAGAATGTTTACAAACAACAACTTATTGTAAAACAAAAAATTCATGGATTTATTCAGTTTTCAATGGTTTGTCTACCATTATTAAAATTTTCTTTCATAGTTATTAATTAATAAAAATGAATATTAAACTATTATAAATAGTAATACTTTATTTATCAGTTGAAAGTGTTTTAAAATTTTTTTCGACTAGAAAGAACTTGTAGTTTTCTATCTTTATTCATTGTACAATTAATGAGATGAAGAGATCTTAGCTCATACTTCGCATAATATTGAAAAGATATTTCT
This sequence comes from Rotaria sordida, assembly GCA_905250125.1. Classification (NCBI taxonomy): domain Eukaryota; kingdom Metazoa; phylum Rotifera; class Eurotatoria; order Philodinida; family Philodinidae; genus Rotaria; species Rotaria sordida. The sequence continues at coordinate 14,683 of CAJNOL010000120.1, forward strand.
TATCATGAAAAAACATAGAAATAAAAAGTATTTTGAAATTTTCTGTCCACTTTACATTTATTTTAAATTAAATAGATTTTTCGCTTTATTCAATAATAAATAGTAGTGACAAGGGAAATTATTATAGTATACTAAGATAATGTTATTTAGGAAGAATAAAAATAGAACATAAAAAGTTTATATAAATAACTCGATTGAATTAGAATACTCTACGAATGTATATTGTATTGGTCAAAATGACTGGAATCTTGAACAAGTTATTAATAGTTATGCCTTGAATCATTCATTTCATGACAAATGAAATTTATATTAATGTATATATACGTCTTAAATTTGTCCTCGTCATATAATATCTACAGAAATAGTAGAGATATGTTGATAATAGATGTGTATAAAATGCATTAACAATTGATTGAGAAGTAATTTGTATTAGGCCAGTCTTTTAGTAAAAAAAAAACAAAAAAAAAATTTGATGATTTTCATCACTCAAATTTATCCATAACATAATTTAAGATCATTGATAATCAATATAATAGTCTTTTAAAATTTATTGTACATATCAAAGGTTTATATTAAGTAGTTCTATTTCACTATAGATTTGCTCTAGTTAGACGAGAAAATAAGCTAAGGATAGTTCGATCAACATATTCGTTTTCACATTAAGAAATCTATTGACTTTTTTATAAATACATTATTGTCAATGAATCTATTTCTATGTTTATATAAGTATCTTAATGACAAGTATTTTGATAAATGACAATCATTTACAACTAATATAACATACTGTTCAGATATTTTTTTTGACTAACTCATTTATCATCATACGGTTTTATATATGCATAAATACAGATGGTTATTGATATGATAGTTGTCTCTTGAGAAAAGAGAAATTTAGCAAAGAAACTAATCAATACCAAATCTTTGTTTATTTTCTTCTATATCAGAAAAAATATCGATTACCTGTATTTTGCAAAATTAGTCCAATATGCCATTATCTTTTGACTGGCTATTATTTCTTCAAGTGTATAATGAAGATCATCAGTGATATTTAATGGTTCGCCAAAAATAAACATTATTTCATCAGCTAAATATATATCAATAACATTTTAAGGAAAAACCATTGAAAAAATATCTCATTACCATGAAGTACACCCATCCATTCATGCCAAGGATTTGTAGAAGAACGTAAAGTAAAATGATAAAAATAAAGTGGAAGATTCTCTTGTGCATAGATATCAGCAAGAAATACAGTTGGGCATGTAAAATGATAATCTCCTATAGAAAAAAAAAAAAGTAAACATATTAAAATATCATTCTATGTAAAGATAATAAAAAAAACAACAACATCAACAACAAAGTTTCTTACCAACAGCTAAACTCAATTGAATAGCATTCTGTACTGTATTAGTATAATCATGCCATCTTGTATATGTCTGTAAAATACTTTCTAATATCATAGGTGCTCTTTCTGTTGGATATGTTGGCATATATCGAAAATATTCTTTAATAGCAAGTTTAAATGTTTTATAATCAACATTCGGTAATGAATCAATACTCATATTTCCATATGGTACATAAACATTAAAATATGATCCTTCATCTCTATTTACACCTAATAAAATAGGACATTTTTTAAAATCACCTTTAATTAACATTTGTTCAGGATCATAAGGTATAAAATCACCATCAATTGTTGGTACAAATGTATAACCAACAGGACCACCATTATAAGATTCAAGTGCCCATGATGAACGAAAATGATTTTGACTTAATATTGGATAATTTTTAATACATTTAAATTTATCTTCAATTGTTATCATACGTTCTTTACATTCTTGTGGTATATATGCATATTCAAAATCTGATGGACCTGATTGATAACGTTCAGTTATATAACGTGTAAAAATATCTAAAAATTTTTCTGAACGATATTTTGCTATTTGTGGACTTAAAACAGCCCATTTAGCACTTGGACCAGCACTTTCTAATATAGCATTATGAAAAAAAGGACGTGATTTTGGTGATAATAAATGTAAACCAACAGAAACGGCACCGGCTGATTCACCAAATAAACTTATACGTTGAGGATCACCACCAAAATTTTTTATATTTTTATATATCCATTCAATAGCTAATAATTGATCATATAAACCTTGATTACCTGGTGCATCAGTTGTACCCAAATAAAGAAAACCAAGTGATTCAACACGATATTCCATCGAAGCAACAATTACATTTTGTGTTGAAGCTAATATTGAACCATCATAAATATGTAATGCGCTCTAAAGAGAAAAAACAATTTTTTTTTTTGTCAAATAATTAAATTATATTTGTTTGTTTTTTTGTTTTTTGTTTAATTAACTTACTGATCCTGATGTAAAACCTCCTCCATAAATCCATATCATAACAGCTAATGGTTGTTTTTGTTGTTGTGCTGTTATTGGTGTCCAAATATTTAAATATAAACAATCTTCACTTAATGGTGTAAATGGTGCCCAAATTTTTTCGCCTGTTGTATTAAAAAATTCAATAATCATTTGATAACATGAATTTGGTAATTTTGTTGCATCATATATAGTACCACGTGTCCATGATCGTTTTGGAATTGGTTTACGAAAACGTTTTTCATTATTAGGTGGTTCACCATATGGAATACCAAGAAAAGCATAAACACTTTTTGATTCAATTGTTAAATTTGATGAATTAACAAAAAAATCCGAACGCATACCACGTATAAGACCTTGTGTCGTGCATCGTACTAATGGATCCGATGAATGGACACATGTTTGAGCAATAATTTTCCTATTGGAAATATAGAAGATAAATATGAAAACAATTGAATAAAACATTAACTTGAATCGCACATTCGTGATTTTCACAAACGATATTGAGTAATGATAATTATAATAATAATGATAATGTCAGACAAAACAAAACAATAAAAAGTAAGAAAAATAATCAATATGAATTGTAGTAGACTTTGATATATATAATATATATATATAAAGTGAGAACGATGTATTACTAAATCAATCAGTTATTGAACATAAAAGAAAACAAAAGATTATCATTATTATTATTTTTATTGACGTCGTTATACAATGTGGGCACGAGTAATAGTCGGAACGAGCACGTATGTACCAATGCGTGTAGTGTTCTGTTTGTGTGTGTATATATGTGTGTGTGTGTGTGTGTATTTTCACAGTTGCCAATTGTAGCAATTATGGGCAAAAAGGAGAAAAGGAGAACGATGGAAGAAACGAGAGAGAGAGAGAGCGCAGCAGAAGCAGAGAACGGCAGGAAAAACGAAATTGATTTCTTTTCTTGTATATTAACGCTTTTCTTTCGTTGTATACACGTTGTTATATATATTAAATAGTATAATGAATAATTGAGGCATATGAGTAGTTCGATATTGTCTAGTTTTTTTAAAAGAAAACTGGGTGCACCATTTATTTCGATATAGGCTCTTTATTTCTTTGATTAGCAACAGGTGATAAGATCTGTTACTTAACCAGTCGTAACAGTTGATGTTTCTTTGTCTTCGTTTTATTCTTTCTTGGTTATCGTCGTCGTTGTCGATGATGATGATTATTATTATTATTATTATTATTATAGTGGTGGCATTATCGAGTCGCCTTGGGTCGACAATAAGAACGATAATGGCAATGAGAAGAATATATTTTCATAGATCGATACACATATAGCGTGATAATTGAATTGTTCACACCTTCTAGATTATCTCTAATTCAATTGAGTCAATGAATAATCTATATAATATAAATAAATATTCTTATAACAACTACCACCTGTAATCACGTAAATACATGAATTTTCATCAACTCCATCAAATGTTTGTTTGTGTGTGTTTGTGTTTTCTTAAGGCTTCTCGGATTATATTTTTTCCATTATGTTTGTGATGTATGTGTGCATTATTTTCTTCAGTCGTTTCTTATTCTGTCAATGGTTTTGGCTTTTTTTGTATAAATTAAAGCTGGAATTCATTCTATGTTGTCGTTCGTCTTCATCATCATCATCATCATCATCATCTTATCATCATCAGAAGCTCGACAATCTTGTTTTCTTCTTGTTTTTTCTTGTTGTATGTGTATGTTATATGTGATAAGACATCTATTGATATGACTTCAGCAAAGCCAAACGAACTTAATTGTTCTTTTTGTATCCTTTTCTAATTGTCGTATGTTTTAACTCAAGATATATACTTAGACACATAAGTCGTTGACAGTTCTAATCATAGTACAATCAGTGATTGTCTATGTCGAGCAATGATCATCATTATTGCAAATTCTCATCATATGCTCGTTTGTATTTTGTGGCATTTTCTAATTCTTTTTTTAATGGTTTATATATATATATATATACAGTGTATTATTTGTTGAAGAGAATTCAAGATAACTTGTTGACTAAAGAGAATAATCAAGGATTTGAGCTCCTGTTGTGTAAATTCTCTATTTACTCCTTGAGGTAATGTCTATCAATACAACCAAATGTAGGAGTATATGGTCTACTTAATCGGTTTAACACTCGGAAATTTCCTTTGGCAATATTGCCTCTCGTTATGTCCCACGAGAAAGTAGTTCGAAACGAACAAGCGAACCAAATCAATTAAAGAACTCGAAGTCTAAAAATAGGTTAAAGAAAAGAAAAAAAGCACGCTCTTCTTTCCCATTAGTCTATTGAGAGAGGTATAGAAAAAAATTTCCTTCTAATATACAAGAATATATATATATATATATATAAGAGCAACAGCTGCTGTTTGCATCCTACTACAAAACTATTCTTCAACAACAATGAACAGGATACAGATCATTAGAAGTGGATATAGAGAATGACGATTGGATCATATCCGTATATGATATATGCACCAGAGGCGAACTAAAGGAGATGATGCGTGATGGAATAAGAAAAGCAAAAAATCATTTGTCATTTGTAATAAAGATCATCTCTTTTTTTTCACATCAATATATGTGATTAGATGAGATAGATCGAATATTACCCTTAAGCCATTCGAAAGGACAATGACAACCTTTTTTTTTCTTCTTCTAATGTTCACTAACATTCTCATATCTAACAAATCAATTTATCTAAAAGAACAAAAAAGATAAGAAAAAAAAATTAATCGATTAATGGATATTCTTCAATAAAATATTATTTCTTCAAAAAAACAAAACAAAAAAAAACAAAAAGATTATTAATTCTTTGATTATTGCTCAAAAAACAAATCAAATCAATCAAAATAAATTAATAAAATGTAAAGACAAAAAACATATATCAACAATAAAAAGAAAGAATTTTGATCGATTGATTTTTATAGCATAACTGATGATTGAAGTTAAACTTGTATCGTATATTGACTGATGACAATAAACATCAAAGAAACAAGTCAATGTTATAGAAATCAAAGGAAATAACGAGAAATATTTTTCTCTTCTAATATTTACTATTTGGCCTCTTAGAAAATAAATAACTTTATAAGAATTTGTTCAAGAGAAATATTTTATAAAATAGAAATTCTCTCAAAGATTAAACAAATATTTTTATTAATTATCATATATGAAAAAAAAACAAAAGAATAGTTATGAAATGCCAGGATATCTATATATTGTATATGAACTAGTTTTTAAAGAACATCATCTACCGATAACCTACAAATATTCATTACTTTCTAATTTAAGATTTCATTTTCTTATATAATATTTGCATGCATAATTAATTAACTTCGAATCCTTGTTGAAAACAAAAATCTTATTGTGAAAGAACTCGAACAAGACATTTCATTTTACATAGAAAGGATTCAACAAAACTATGATTTAAATATCAAAATTTATGTTAACATATATTTCCATGTTTTTTTTTGATTCTGTATATTAGTGACATCTATTAATTAATAAAAAACTAATATTGAATTGATTAGCAAAAAATATTGTATTAATGTTTTGAATTTTTTTAGGTACATAATTAATATGATAAATTTAATAAAATAAAAAGATGAAGGTGAAATTTAAAAAGCTGATTGGTAAAAATGAAATAGCAAATTAATGATGGACATCATATTTTATTTGAACTATTCATATATTGTGCTCTTTTCTCTTTCTATTGTTCGTCGTAGATTTATTTGTGACCTTGTATTATTGACAGGGTGTTATTGACTATTATATTTGTGAAAAACAAAAATCCGATGGCTTCAATTTCTGCTGATAAATTACGTCGAGAAATTCAAATAATTTTAAAAGATGCTGATTTAAATACATTATCATCAAAAAAAGTTCGACAAATGCTTGAAGCTGTATTTAATTGTGATTTTACTGAACGTAAAAAAGAAATTGATGATATACTTATGGCTGAAATAACAACACGTGATGCTATGCCAATACCAACAAATGTTGAACAAAATTCTATGAATGATGATATACAAAGATTGGATGATAATTCACAAACAAAAACTATGCAAATACAATCAAATAATGATAATAATCAACAAACAAATAAATCAGATGAAGAATTAGCTATGGAAATTCATCAACAAGAAAATCGTCCAAGTCTTCGTCGAACAGTTGTAAATTCTTTTTTTTTTTTGAAATTTTTTTTTTCCTAAAATTGAAAATTGTTTTTCTTAAGAGTGCTACAAGTACAACAACAATATATAAAAAACCAACAACACCATCACTTAAAGTTGAACGACGACGAACATGTTATAATAAAGAATTAGATTTAAGTGATCAATTAGCTGCTGTTGTTGGTGGACATCAAGTAAATTATTTTATTAGTTTTTCTTTTTTTTACTTTTTTTTCTTTTTTAGATGCCTCGATCCGAAGTTGTTAAACGTATGTGGGTTTATTTTAAAGAACATAATTTATTGGTAAAATTAATTTTTCTCTTTAAATTAAATATAAAATATATTCTTTTGATTTTTTTTTTAAATAGGATCCAATTAATAAACAATATGTTAATTGTGATGAAACACTTGCTAAATTATTTGGTATGTTTATTAAATATTGAAAATAAAAATGAATTTAATTTTAATTACAAAAATAGGTCGACGACGTGTACGTGCATTTGGTATGTTAAAAGGTCTTTCGAGACATATGAGTGATCCAGATAAACAAGAATAATTCGATGTTTTTTCTTTTCTTTTCTTTTTTTTGTCTGTCTTACCATTTTATTCTGTATGTGTGTTTGTTACTGTGATAGAGATGATCTCTTTGATTAGATTAGCAAAAAAAACAAACAAAGTTTCATCTTTTTCTTTGGATTTTCTTTCGAGTTGATAATCATTTCAATTTTCTAACATTCTTCTTTTTGTTTTTTGGTATTACCAAAATATTTCATTGGTTTAGTTCTTTTTTTAGACTTTCTTTATTTGTAGTTTCACATATAATATGTGTGTTTATTTGTATATCTATATATATATACATTAACATGTTTGATTATTCTCTTTTGTTTTTGTAGATTTTACATATAGGTAAAGGAATAACTAATGGAAGATAAAACATTCGGTTCCCTTTTTTTTTTTTGTGATTTTATTTGTTGTGTTTTAGATAGCTCGTAGTTTTAGTAGATATTTCACGTAGAATTTTATGCTAAAGAAAAAATGGAATAAATTTTAATATTATTCTCAGATAAGATTCTTAATGATATACACTGATGAAAAAAAGTTATATACTCGCTATTACTTTCAGAAATATTAGTATCAATTATTGACTGATTAGAAAATCTTTGGAGATGTTTCGATCTTATTTGATAATAGTCTAGAATGGTTGGGTTTTCCTATCTTTCATTTTTGAGATATAGAAATTTTACTGATCTTTTCAACAAATGCCTGTAGGCCTTCTTATCAGATCATGTGGGAAATTGACTTAAAACTTTACATAAATAAAGTTCTTAATTAGATTAGTTGATTGTGCAAATAGAATTTCGAATATTCGATATCTCAAAATTGGAGATCCTGCACGATCGACTTAATCTCATTGATAAATTTATTCATACAAAGTTTAAAGTCATCACCTGAAACGATGACAGCTTTATGTTGAAAAATCCAGCAAAATTTCGAGAACGAAGGTACGAAAAACTAATTCATTCTAGAATTTTCTATTATTCTTTAGTGTTCAGCAAATGAATATTGTCGCGGTTGAAAAGATGTTTATTTTAGGTTTACATTTTTGATAAAAAAAAAAATGTCTTTCCTTTCTTATCTTGTCATGACATTAAAATATCGCAACTTGTAAGTTATCGGAGTTCTGATCGTTGCAGATAGTGACAAGTAGAAACAGTAGCGAAGAAGGTTTTTTTTTTCTGACAAAAAAATAAAGAATATATTGAATGAAAACCAAGGAGAACTTTTTATTCTTTGAGTTTGCTGATAAATGTCAAGTCTTTGTATAGAAGAAAAATGATATTACATAGAATAGTTATGTACATTTGTTAAAAAATTGATTCAAAATGATTACATCAATACTTTCTGACAATCAAAAAAAAAGAAAAAATTTCTTATCTTTTAAACGAAAGCCTAATTTACAAATAAAACATTTGATAATTAATCTAACATGTATTTTTGTTATGCTTCACTAAGCATATCTTTTTCATCGTTTGGTTTACATACAAATACGTTTCATTATTCAAATGAATAATAGACTGTAGTCATGCGAGTTGAGGCTTCTGCTCAGAAAGAATTCTTCAAAGATTTATCCACTCATCGTTAGTACACTAAAAACAATATTATTTAAGCATCATCAATTTACTTCTAGTGAGAGATGTAAGTCAATTAGCTGTGCCGCCTCCGCTAATGAATCCATTGGCTTATACTTATAACCTTGAGTTATCTCATTCTAATAAAAAATTAAAAATAACTTTACTTTGTCAATGAGAACAGAAGCAAGTCTATCTAGAAGAGTAATAAAGAGTAACAGCCTTTTTAGATATTCTTGAAAGATAATATATCCTAAGGCGAGAGACAAATCATAATGTTACGACGTAATAGCAGAAAGAAAAAAGAGAAATATCTGAGAAGAATCTATGCAAAAAGATGAAGTAAAAAGAAATAGATGTCACCACTAATGACCTTCAAACATTTTACAGATCAAACAGTTTCATATAAACAAAATATTTTATTGTTTACTGAAAAAAGAAAACAACATAGACACCACTTTCCAAAAAGAACCTAATCTCTTGATAACTAAATATTTTAATTATATAAACAAAAATAATTACATTCTTTATAGTTTTAGACCATGACGAAACGTCTTCTATTTTTTATTTTTCTAAGTTTAACAATCTTAATTTGTAAGATAAACTCTCATGGTCATGGACATGGTCATAGTCATGGACATGGTGATAATCATGGGCATGGTCATAGTCATGATCATGGTCATAGTCATGATCATGGACATGCTCATGATCACGGTGATGGTCATGGTCATTCCCATGAAGAACCACCTTCATATAAATATTCTCGAGAAGCAAATGAATATCATGAACATTCTGATTCTGATCATGAAGAAACAGTGACTTATGCTCCACCACATTATAATGAAGGAGTTGATGATGATGATGATGAAGATAATGATTATGAAGCAGTTGCACCATTTTCTGTTATGTCTTGGGCAATTTTATCAACAGTTGGAATAAGTTTAGCACCTGTTGTTATTCTATTTTTTATACCTGTTAGTAATTCTCCAAAACATCAATCATGTTTAAAAATTCTATTAAGTTTTGCATCGGGAGGTTTATTAGGTGATGCATTTTTACATTTAATTCCTCATGCAATGTCAGCTTATGGTAATAATCATGATCATGAACATGGACATTCTCATTCTCATGATCATAGTCATTCAGCTGATATTCGTGTTGGTATATATATTCTTTTGGGAATATTTCTTTTTCTTATTACTGAAAAATTTGTTCGACATATAAAAGGTATGTGGATTTTTTTATGAAGTCTTTTTCTTTGTTTTCTTTTTAAAACGATTTGTTTTTTAAGGTCATGGACATTCTCATGGACATACTCATGAAGAAGCTAAACCTCTTATACCAGAGCATGTTGATGATGATGATCATGACCATGATGATGATCATGATCATGATGATGATGACAATGATAAGAAGAAAGAAAAAAAATCACCAAAAAAAGAAAAAAAATCACTGAAAAAAGAAAAAACAAAGGCACAACCAGGTTTTATTTTATTGAAAATATTTTATTTTAATAATAATTTTCATTTTTTGTTTTGTTTTATATAATTAGTAGTAGTAGCTAGTGAAATGAAAATATCTGGTTATTTAAATTTAATTGCTGATGCTCTTCATAATTTTACTGATGGTTTAGCAATTGGTTCATCATATTCACTTGGACGAGCACTTGGTAAGAGAAAAATAACAACAAAACTACATATCTATTTTATTTTAATTAAGGTGCAATAACAACATTTGCAATATTTCTTCATGAAATTCCACATGAAATTGGTGATTATGCTATTTTAATTCAAAATGGATGTAGTCGAAAAAAAGTTTGTATTCATTTTGTTTTTTTTTTTTTTTATAAAACTTAGAAAAATTTTTTAGGCAATGCTTTTACAATTAACAACAGCTATTGGCGCTTTACTTGGTTGTTTAATTGGTCTTCTATTTCATTCAGCTGGTGCACAAATATGGGCAGCACAAACATTTCTTCCGATAACAGCTGGTGGTTTTATTTATATAGCAACTGTTAGTGTTATACCAGAATTATTAGAAAAAAATACTGGATTTAAACAATCATTATTAGAAATGCTTGCTCTAATTGTTGGTGTTTCTTTTATGGTTTTTGTTTCAATTTTCGAGTGAAAAATGGACAGAAGAAGAGAAATTTACGAATCTACAATCTTTTTTTTTTCATTTATTGTTGCGTTATTCATATTTATCAAGGTTTAATAAATAATAGTTAGGGTCATATACATAAACATTTGTATGAGAATATAAATGACGGAATTTTTGCATATTATCCATAGGATTTTTAATCAGAAATAGATTTTATTTTAGTTTATTCAAAGGTATCGAATATTTCAATGGGTTTTTGTTTTCTAATATGTATTTGTATATGCTATGGGATGCACAACTCGACTATTTACAAAGAAAAACTTATTTTATACATTTACCTTTTGTTTTATAACAAAAGACAAAATTTGACTTTACCTCCAGATAAAGCATATCAAAGAACACCTTCAATATGTCATTGTGTTTCATTAAATTCGAATATAATTCGAGATGTGAGACCATTTTTTGAAGTATCTAATGATGCCATAATTCTTTTTGAATACATAATTCTTTAATTTATGTCTCCTGTCGATTATCACCATAAACATGTTCTAGTGAAAGGTATATTTCAGTAGTAAATAGAAGTTTCTTTAATCGATAAGATAAAAAAAGGGAATTGATTGTTTACCAAAAAATGATGATGTTCGCATTGTTGAAAACATATTTTTTTCAGTGCATCTTCTGATATATATTGTTTATTAATAAAACGTATTAGCTGATGTAATGATGACTTGCAAAATAGTTATCATTCATTACGAATGATTAAACCATTATATATGTATATACAGGATAACCTAGAAGTCAACTTGTATATAATACTCTGCATTACATCGGTTGATTTGCTTTTTGATAGAATAAGAGTAGACATCAATTAATAAACTTCTGCTAACCATCTCAATCATATAATGAGAAAAATGTTTATTTATTTATCAATATAATAGAGCAATTATTCATCTATAAAAAAGAAAAGAGATGTATTCTGCACAGCTGTATGATAATTGATAAAAATTATACGAGATTAGCATTAGAGATAGACAGCAATACTACAATCGTTATTAATTCTATATTATTCATAATTAGATTTACAACTATTAAGTTGAAAATTGTCTGAAATATTTTGTTAACAAAATATGAAAATAAACAGAGACATTAGATATAAAAAGTGCGAAATTGCTTGATGGTCATTGTTAACTTGATACTCATTCAATGCTATTAATTATTTAGTAGAAGAAGGCATCAATATAATGTCACATCCGTCATATTTGCCAGATCTAACATTATGTGATCTTTTATTAAATAATTATATCGAATATAGTTTAAGTAATTGAAAGAATCATGACAACTATTTGGAATCTTCAATAAAATAAAACAAAAATATCTTTTTACTTTAATCTTAATAGAATTTTTAATTAATTCTATGTACAATTTGAATTGTTTATTGCATAGATTTGGAAGTCGAAATCTGCAAGGTGTTTTATCTTTTCCTATGAAAAGTTTTTTTTCTTAATATTAAGCCTACTCTTAGCTAAAATTGTCTTATTCTCACTGAATCCTATTCAATATCCTATACTGCATTATTTTACATTCATATTATCGTAATTCTGTCATAATATACACATTACTTCTATTTTGTTGTCACAGATTTACTCCATATTATCGTCCAGATGACGATAAATTTATGAAGTATTACTTTCGAATTGTGTAAAGTTCCACAAAAAAAATGCAATAGAATTGTATTTATGTATGTCTAATGACCTATTCGAAGATCTAAGGATGGATAAGTTCAAAGAAATGATTTGATTTCATAAAGATCAAATGTTTATTTCAATATTTAATCCAATATCGCAACTGAGAAAATGGCCACGTCCGAAGACTGAATTGACCTTCCTAGAGTTTGTTGTTATTATATCTAGAGATTCGCGAGATCCACTTGGATTAGAGAAAACTATTTGAGAATTTATTTCCATAGAATGTTAAATACTCGTATTTTGATAAACTCAGTCAGCGAACATCACTTTTTTTAATCAATATGAATTTATAACATAATTATCTAAAAATCATAGAAATTCTAACTAAAATTTTTACTAACAATTCGAAAAACTTTTTTTTTTGTAATCCCAATCCTGAGACCGAGACTAAAACTCCCTCCCTATATCTCTAATTGTACTACATACAATGTATCTGTACTTCGAAAAATAAAATATTCGTCTAGCTGAAGTAAATAATCGTCCTATCGAAAGACAAAATTTCCTTACTATTATTTTGAAAATTCTGGTTTGTTTTGTATGATCATGTAACTTTCTCATTCGATTCGTTTGTTTTTTGGTTGATGTTTTGCACATTTTTTTTTTCTTAACAGTTTACATTTTGACATGCTTAAGAAAGAAAAAAGAATTAAAGATTTTATTTACCTTTTTGAAAATGAAAGAGAACGAAGTTTTTTTTTATTTTTTAAATTTATTTTTTTGTTAATCAAATGTTACGACGTCGTCGATTTCTTTATCTTTTAAGTCTAATTATAATATGCTTTGTCTTTTTTCATATTATTTTTTTATTGTTAAAAACGACTAAACTAAAATCAAAATCTATTGATTATTGTCTTAAGAAAAAACTAAAAATAAATGAAAAATTTTATTCAAATATAGTTTATATTCCAAAATTAAATATTATTTATTGTGATATACCAAAAGCTGCATCAACAAATCTTCGACGTCTTATTTATGGATATTTAAATCAATCAAATAATTTATTAAATCTTAATAGAAAAACAATTTGGATTGATAATAAACATTTTTTTAATCAATTTTATTTAAATGAAAATTTTCAATTTTTATTTAAAAATAAAACGAAAAATTTATTTAAATTTCTTCTTGTTCGTCATCCATTTCGACGTATTTATTCAGTTTATTATGATAAATTTGTTAATAATCATATTGATGATACAATATTTGGTTGGAAACAATTAGAAGAAGATATTTTATTACAAATGAATATAAATCAAACATTATTAACAATAAGACGATATGATATACGTTTAGATTTTCGTACATTTATTTTATATATTATTGATTCTATAAGAAAAAAACAATTAATTAATAGTCATTGGGAACAAATTGTTCAACGTTGTGATATTTGTTTAATTAATTATGATTGGATTGGAAAAGTTGAAAATTTAGATTATGATGGAAAATTTTTAACAAATAAATTAAATAAAAATTCAGATAAAATTCATTTAGAATTTCCTTCGAAAGAATTTGATAAAAAAGAAAAAAATCAAAATTTATTAAATGATTTTCAATTATTTGAATTTTTTCGAAATACTATTCAAAATGATAATGATTTTCAAGTTTTAATCGATTATTATAAACCTGATTTTCAAATATTTAATTATACAATACCAAATTTATTAAATTAGAAGATTTTTTTCAACAATCTTGATCATACAAACAACATTAGATTTTCATTGATCTATTCGGATTTTATTTTGTATTTTTATTTTTTGTAAATAAAAAACATTTCGAATCATTCCATTAGAATACAAAATAAATCAAATACTATTGATTGCCTATCACAATATTACAATCAGTAGCACGATGTGCTAATGACTTGACTCTTATACTAACCGGTAACCTAGAAAAGAAATTTTCTGAAAATACCAGAGGGTTCGAACTGTGTACAACAACACTACTAAAACATCTGGAGGAACTCTCCGATGATTTGATACTACCGGTCAATCTGTCAAAAACTAAGGCCGTACTGATCCATAACATCGTATCATATACAGATCCGATAAGGTAAAAGACATTAGTACCCGTAGAAAGAATCTTTCTAGCATACTCCCTTCCACATTACTTGTGACTTTTTTCTACATGGTTCTTCTTCATCAAAAAACAGAAAGAATATCTTGAACATAGACTACTGTTTGGATATTCAAAGCGTTTACAAGTTACACCGATAGGATGATTTAATTACTTTAGTAGTTGCTAGAGAATAATCGATTCGTGATTATTTATTTGTATACTGGCCTTACAACTTTGAAGCACTAACATTCCAGCAGGATTAGGACACATACTCAGTGATTACTTCTGATGATAATATATGGCTCAAGACAATGGGCTTTCAAAAGAACAATATATTTCCTTCATAGACTAATAAAACAAGCAAAACACTGTATGATTAACTAGATAGAATTTGATAATGTTCACATCAAACAATATGACTATTATAGAAAAACTACAAATATAATAAACACATTTGTATTAAAATTCATACCTCTATAATAAAGCATGATTTCTGTCTTTATAATGGGTGGCTCATAAAAAATGAAACATTTTGATTTTCTTTTTTCTTTTTTTTTGAAAACAATAACACAGTTTACAGACACCATTATCAGCTCATACGATAGAGAATTCTTTTTTCTCTACAACACCGTCGACTTGATTCTTCAAAAAAGTTTCTCGTATCGCAGAAAAATCGAAAAGATTGACAGCTACTCACCTATTGAATTGTGACTGTCAGAAAACAAAATAACTCTTTAAAATATGTTTAAATAACAGTTTTTTGAAAGAACAATTTTTCAAACAAAAATTAGAAAACGATGCAAAATATTCTTTTTGGCAGTCATATGTCATCGTCTATTTCCAATTCGAAATAGTCTAAAGATTTTCCTTGTTCAGTTTGAATGATACACGATTTTGTTCAGAATTAAATTCTGCATCTGATGATATAATGATAAACCGTTTTCAAAGAGCACGTTAACTTTTGAAAACAGAAGAATTGTTAGATGTCTATAGACAATAGCAGACGACCGCAGTTGAGCAGCCGTCAATTTTTCATCGACAAGAAAAACTTATTTAAAAATCCAAGTTCAGATTTTTGTAGAGCGAAAAATTCTCTACCAAAATTAGTTTAGAATATTGCCTTTGAACAGTATTTTCTGTTCTACAATCTCTCAAGTTTTTCATTTTGCTTGACCTGTAATTCTCTTATAGTATTGCAGTTTGAGATGAAACTTTGATCATTTTATTGATGAATTGTGATCAACCATCATTAAAAATATCAACATCAGAAAACTTTTAGTTGATGAGAAAAAGGAAAAAAGTGTTAATGTGTCACGTGATAGTATAACGTGTATAATGCCTCAGAATTAAGGTCAAACGATATTTATTCAGTTCTTATCTTAGGTGTTAAAAAAGAATGTCTACGTATAAAACACACTATTTGTTTTATATAGTTGAGATTTATCGAACTTGGAGTCTTAATTGTATATCATGGTACGTAAACAAAGTTTATTCAACCTGGAATTTTGCAACCCTCTCGTATTTCTGCAGTTATTCGACGCAGATGCAGAAAAGCCATATTCAAGTATTCTCATGAGCTTTGAACAATTCTCATACATCTAGACAATGGTAATAGTGGTAGTTGAAAAAATCTATTCGATTTTTTTCCGTTTCATATAGTTCACTCAATGACTCATCAAACAAAGTTAAATATTAGAATTCACTTTGTATATTTCGCAGTTATATGAGTTATGCTACATGTGCAATATGAAACGATTGTTATGTAACTATTATTTATTCATCTCATATTTTGATAATGAACATAATTCGAAGTTTTATTATGTTATTTAACCTGGATTATGTTAATTATTCATTCATTTCTATTTTTATTTATTGATCAGATAACAAATCATGTGGTATGTTGTTTTAAAATAATTAATTCATACTCTATAGAAGGATTTCTCATTTATCCATAATACAGAGTACTGTAAATCGACCTACATCTAAATATAGGTACTGGTAGAGATATAAGATATACACATATGAGTGTAACAACTAATGTTTGTGCGATGTTGTAGAAATTGCATAGAAAAATCTCGAAGACAGTTATCGATATTTGATACGTCGGACGTATTTTCTATTTCTATTTGATGATTGTTTTAAACCTATTGTTGAATTTTTTTTTCTAAACCAACATAAAGAAAATGATGCATGTACATTTCGAACTACCGGTACAAGTATAAATGTTATAAATACGAACTTGACCAATGCGGATACGAAAAAATGTATCCATGTAGTGGTCTATCCTATAAAAAAATAATTAAATTTATCCATTTTAAACTAGTTTCATATGTTCAAGAAATAAATCAATCAACATATTACATCGATGAATATTACGATCGTGTCTCTCCGCATACAATACAGAGAAATACGATCATAATACGAAACCCTATAATATACCAAAATACGACTGCATACAGTAGAACATGGAGTGTATATGGATTTCGTATACTTCGTTCTAGATATTATTCCTCTATTAACTTGAATCATAATGTATAAGTGTCCCTTTTTTCTAATCTTATGTAGTCATTCATATCGTAACTTTCAGATGATTATGTTTGCCATAGATACCAACTGGCAACTATGTTACAGAGAGACACAATGGAATTCTTGTTTCTAGATCGTATTGTTACAGTCTATAGATTATAATGGTGATGCTCTGTTTTCCATAAAAGATGTATGTAATTTTAAAACAAATAACCTTTATAAAAGATGCGCACGTTTGTTATCGACGTAATTACTGTAAAAGATTTAGTTGAATGCATATATCATGTTATTCATTATATTTTAATGGTTGATTAACTCTTGTTTTTTTTGAATCAATTTTATTCATTATGCGTGATGAATGGAAAAAACTTTTGTTTGATGAAATATAGAAAAAAAAAAAGAAAAAGAAAATGTCGGAAGTAAACTCTTTGATCTATGTAGCGCTTATTTCCTGAGTAATAACCGACAAAGTTGATAACGAAATATAATTGTAAAAGTTTTTCTAGATATATTGAATAGTACAATCTCTTGAACGACATTAAAATTTCCTTGTTTACAAAAAAGAGTACGATCAATATATTCCGTTCATTTATTAATTATTCGATCTAAAGTTTTATGTCTCACTTGAAAAATATGCAAAAGTAAACTATTCTTCAACAAGTTTTTTACCATTAGAGAAAAATTACAATACAAAATATTTATTCGAAGATAACATTAATAAATCTTGACACAAGCAATCGATAATAAAGATTTTTATATTAACATCATATTTGTAGAGAACATAAACTTAATTAAAGGATGTTATATTCGTTTTACTAGTTGATCAGAATTTCTTATCAATTCTTTAACAGAAAGAAAGATTTTTGTAATAATCAATTACATAAAAACAAATTTATGACATAATCCTTCGTTGTTATGACAATTCTTGTTAATATTAATTTGATTTATTATTCAAAAAATCTATAATGATCTTCTATATATATAGTTTGGTTATTCTATTATAAATTGCCAAGGAAAATAATGTTATATATTATGAAAATATTTAAAACATGATAATATTAACTTTTTTTATAAAAATATTTTTCTAAATAGAGAAATCTGATATATGCATAGAATGTCAAAATCGATCCAATCATTAGTCATACTATTTTAAATATTCATATTAATAATTTCTTTTTTTTCCATTGATTATAAACAAATATACATAAATCTCAATTTTTTTTTCTCGAAATAATTTATAAGATTTCGAAAGAGTTATACTCTCAAATTATAACAGCATAACACGTTTCGATTTTCTTTTTTTTTTGTCTTTTTATTTGCAATCATTTGAAAAATAATTATTTAGTAAATATTTAATCAATTGAAGTTGACTCGACCTCATGCAGCATTTTTTTTTTATAGAGTCATATACTAACACAAATATTGTTTTATTAAAAGAAAAAAAAGTAATTTACATACTTTAGAGTTTGACATCTTGCTATTATTTACATATGAAAAAAGATTAGATACTCTATATAAATTAACACATTTCCTATGTTTAAAAGGCATAACAATATGCATTCATTACTGTTCAGATTTATTTTTTAGAACACATTTTTTAATAAATCATAGATGGCAAATGTAGGTCAACATATTCCGAAGGACGGAGTACGGATAATGTTTTTTGCTGTATATACAGATAAGACAATATCCAGCAATTACAAAGAAATTCTAATCGTCACTATTTCAATAATGGGCAATCGGTAGTTATTTAGATTCAAAATAATATTCAAGCATATTACAAGACTGCATTTCATCTTGATTTCTTTTTTTAGTTAAATCTAATCAATTTAAAATAGCGTTGATATCACCGAGAATTTCGATGTTTATTCCATTTGCATAGGTATAAACTCGATTGTATTATTGTCAAATGAACTTGTCTTGAATTAAATTCGAGTGATAAACAACAATTGATATATATATATTTATTAGAACTTTTTGAAATTGAATTAATTTTTCTTAATTGATTTCTATACATATATAAAAGAACTTATAAAATGATTTTATTTTGAACTAATCGATCTACACTCTTATTGTTCAGTGTAACTTCAAGTTGAATCATTCAAAGACAAACTATTCCTTTTCCTTATCTTATCATACTCCTTATAAAGTATGATTCTTAATCTTTCTTATATAGTAATAAAAGTTCATTGAATAGAATAAGTCGTATGTCAATCGTAAAATTATTGAAAATGTTAATATAAATCTATCAATGATAAATATAAACAATTCAATATTTAAATAGTAATCATTTATGACATAAACTTATTCATATTGAAAATTTTGTTATTTGCATGACAAAAACAAATGATTCATCAAATGAAACGATCAATCCTATAGGAAAACAAAAAAGAAAAAAAAGTAGAATAATGATAAAGATTTTATTAACTATATCTAAATCAATTATGAATTTTTGATAAACAAAATAATATAACGAAAAAACATATTCAATAAATCAAAATAAACTAAACGCAATGATTTCAATTCTATAATAAAATGAAATCATTTTTTTGCAAAGAATATTTTGCCCTCAAATGTTGTCATATTTAATAATCACTGAATATCAATCGTAAATTCAACTTTTTGAAATCAATCATTAACTAAATATAAAATCTCTCATGAATCATTTTCTTTGATTTCAAGAATCTAAATATTTACAAATTTAAGGTTAAATACTCTTTTCATATTGTTTGGATATTTTAAAAATTTGAATCTACTTGACAAACAAAGAAAAATAATTGTTCATTATTTATTTAATAATAAGATGAAACAAAAAAAAGAAAACTCTATGAGAACCTTTTTATAATCGATAATTATTTGTATTAATCGAACTATTGAATAAAAAAATCTTTAAGGAAATGTTTCTGATCGATCGATATTGAATGATGTATGTTAAGAAATATATCGATGTAAAAAAGAAAGCTTCGTTTTTTTTTAAGGGATTTTTTCATTAAAAAAAAATTTTATTTTTAGTTTTCAATATGAGAAATAGTGTAAAACATGAAAAATATTTGAAATAAAAATATGGAAAATATTTTTGAAAAAATTTTTTAAAATAAAATTTTCTTTAAAATCCATGTTGTTCGTTCCTATTGACATTATTTCAATAAAAATGTTTGATTTTATATTTTAAATTAATTTAAATTTCATACGAAATGAAAGAGGAAATTTTGTTCTATCATTTTATATTAAATTTATTTGATTTTTAAAAAAATTTCTATAAAAATTTTTCAAATTATTCTAGAAATCTCCTTAATTCATTGATGTTTTTTCCACTTTTATCATAAAAAACATTATGAAAATAATTTAAAATATAAAATTTTTTTATATAATCTTATAGAAAAAATAGTTTTCTATCGAATGATATATTATATATAAAAAATTTCAAAAAAAATCTATAAAGAAAACTTAAATTATTCATATGGATTCGAATATATTTGAAAAAGAAAAAGGAAAAATTGAATATATCGTTGAGAACATTTACATAGACGAACGAAAGGAAAGAAAAAGGATGAAAACAAAGCACGACCCAAGTGAGAGTCGATACCATCGATGTATAAATAATCGTGCACAACTGTCATTAACTTCATATAACAACAAGCGCAAATAACAGCGTTCAGGTAAGTCGAATAAAAAAATATTTTCTTATTATTTAACTAATTCAATTTAAATAAATTAGAGTTTCATCTCGCTCACTCTTCATTTTACACAAACCAATTTTTCTTTATTAACCCAACAGTTCTCATCAGGTAACAAGTTAACGAAAGAAAAAATAGAAAAAAATAAAATTTTTTTTTTTTTTTGTTTAAATAGAACTTATCATCAAAAATGACCGAAGGTACAGTTGCTCAAGTTTCATCAGTTCAAAGTGTTCAAAATGCAAATGTTTCACCTAAAAAACAACAAAAAAAAACAACAACAACAAAAGGCAAATCAACACACGTTGCAACACATCCAAAATATTCGGAAATGATTAAAGCAGCATTAAAAGCTTTAAATGATCGTGGTGGAAGTTCACGTGCTGCTATACTTAAATTTGTTTTGGCTAATTATTCACTTGATCCAACACAAGCTAATCAACATCTTAAATTAGCACTTAAAAATGGTGTTAAAGCTAAATATTTTAAACAAACAAAAGGTAATGGTGCAAGTGGTTCATTTAAATTAGCAGCTAACGGTGAAGCTAAACCAACAAAAAAGAAATCAACTAAACCAAAAAAAACAACATCATCAAATACATCGGCAACAAAAAAACGTGCTCGTTCAAAATCAGCTGGAACGAAATCAGCTAAAAAGGTCGCTACAACTGCTGATACAAATACTTCAACTGTTGCTACAACAAATCCAACTGCTGCTAAACCAAAAACAGTTCGAGTTGCTAAACCAAAAACAAGTGCAACAGCTAGATCAGCTAATGCAGTTAAACCAAAACAAGCAGCACAAAGTAATTCTTAGATTTATTTTTGTTTTTTAATAATTTTTTTATTTTAGCAAAAACAAAAAAATCAACTGGAACTAGAACAGCTGGTGTAAAAAAGGCTACAACAGCTAAAAAAACTGCTCCATCAAAAGTTAAAAAGGCAACTACAACAAGAAAATCAACAACAGCAACAAAAAAACCAGTTGCTGCTAAAAAGGTATCAAAACCAAAAACAACCAAAAAAGCTCCAGCAAAAAAAGCAAACAAATAAATTATCAATTAAATTCAAAAACATTTATTACATGTAGTTTGTAGTTGTCTGATATTTTCTATATATATATATACATATATGTTATTATCAATGATATTCATTGGCATAAAAAAAAGAATTATTTTGCGACCATAGATTTGTGTGTGTGTGAGTGTGTCTATTGTTAAACATTGTAAAAAAAAAAAAAGTAAAAGATTTGTGTGTTGAGTGAGATAAAAAAAAGATGAGTAGTTTAGAGGATTTGTTTTTTCGAAATAAATAAACATTTAAACATTAAACATTTTATCTTTTTTTATTAAACTGAAATAATCTTGCGATATGAACGAGTTCGGAAAGAAAATATTCGAGTCGGAGGACATTTTGTTTACTTTGTTACATATGCGTAGATATTTGTTTTATGAATGTGTGCACTAAAATAGGCTCATATATAATAGATGTCTTGATCTATTTGATGATAAAGTTTGACTTTTCTGCCTGTTATTATTATAGAGTTAAAATTCAATTGAAAATTTTTGAATCATATTTAGGATAAGTGATGGAAAGATTCAATTAAAATTTATGAGTCAATGGTTTCAGGCGAGTTCAAAACTGATTTTTATTTTTCATCGATATCAATCACTCTCTCTATATAGGTGACTAAAAAAAAAAAGACTGAAAATTTCAACTATAGATTGACTCTTGTTTTGTTGTTGTTCATTCTTCCATCCGTCTTTTCTCAATAGAATAAAAATTTTCGTTTAGTTGAATAGAGCATGACTTTATATTCTATGGATTCGAAATGATTTCTACTCAATTAGAGAATTAAAAGAGAACAAAAATAATACTCGAAACTGACTTCATGTCTTCTCTATTAACCTTTCGATTTCAATAATTTTTTTTGCCTTTAGATACTACTTAATGTTCTTATAAAAAGCCTTAAATGATTTGGCATCTGAACTAAGCTATTTTTGGACCCTGACCCGGTGCATAAAATGTTTTTAGACCCGAGCCAGACCGATCAAAATTGTTGGATTCAAACTGAATTGGTTGATCTTTTGTGAGTAGAATCCATCGGGTAAAAAGAAATCAATAAGAATCCATAATCCTTTTAGGATATTGATTAGAACATTATATAATATTTATGGGTAGCTGAGGGTATTCCCTTGTGAGTCTCGAGTTCGGATCCTCAATTCTTTTTTCTTTCATAATTCGTTAGAATTCCTTAGTCTTAATATTTATCCTTTTATAAAATATTGGTGTGAACTTATCGACTAAATTTTAATAACGAAAAATCAAATAGAAAATGATTTTTTTTTCAAAGATTGTATCTTTTGAAAAATGCTCAATGAATGGCGGTGATTGCTGAGAAATGTTTGAAATATTTAAATTGCTGTCGACGCTATATAAAAAATAGATGTAGAGTTTTGAATTTTTTTTGGTCTCGAAGAATTGTTTTCTTGAATATTTGTTTTATCGAGACATCGAAGGACATTTTAAATATGAATAAATGAAAATTGATTTTCTATTTCGATTTATAATAACAGCTTGATTGTTTTAATATTTTATTTATCTTGATTATTTATCGTCAAAGATAAATCTTGTTCTTCATTTTTAATTTGTTTTGTTTTGTTGAATCGTTTTTTCGATGAATTAATATTATTAGAAAAAATTTGAAGTGGTATAGATGATGAAACTTGAACATCGAATAAAGTTTGACAAAGATTTAATTGATTATCATTTAAATTTGATTTCTATTCAAGAGAATTTTTTCATATAGAAATAAGAAATAAATAAAAATAATTTACTCGTTTTCGATGAATTCCATTAAAATATTTTTCAATCTAAACAATAAAAATAAATTTAAGAATTAAATATCGCTTTTTTTGTTTACTCTTGAATAATCAATTATTTGTAAATAAAATTTTAATTGTGAATTCGTTATTAAATTGTCAATTGAAACAAGAGACATAATTGAATCAATATCTATATATTGAATTAAAATACAAAAAATTAAAAAAGAAAAATTTTGCTTTTTTTTTTACCGTTTATATTTCGTGCAGTTACTCGACTATTTGGTTCACCAAATGGTTGTGTTGAAATTATTCGACAATCACTTTGTAAATCGTAAAAACGTAATTTTAAATTTTGATTTTTATCATTTGAAAATGATTTATTATTAACAAAAATTAGACTAAAATGAAACAAAAACAATTGATCAAAGTATTTATCAGAAATGTTAATGCTGATGGCGTCGCAGCAGCGGCAGATTCTCAGACGCGATGAACATCTATCATTTATAATTAGAACAAATTTACGTTTATCATACGAAGATATAAAGTGTTGATAGACTGTCGGAGTTTTCTTTTTAATCGGTTCTTGAATGATATTTGTTAATAGCTTATTCAATGATTCAAAGATCATATTTTCTAATTAACCATATTATATTGAATTATGTATGTCAATAGTCACGTTATTTTCCTTATTATAAAGTTGCTGAATTAGTATGAAATGTTATAAAACACAAAATTTGAAAAAAGAATTCAAAAGTTACAACGTGAATAAGAAAATACGATTGATAAAGCATAATGGATGATATATCGATCCCCATGGATGTTATTCTTTGTGTTCTCTGCGCTTCCGTGCCTCTAGTTCTCAGTTAAATCTTTGTCAATTTGATGATCTTCTATTGACTGTGATCGTCTCTACCGGTTATTGTTCTCTTTATCCAAATGTAGCTTTTTTTCCTGTTCAATGCAGTTTTTCTGCCTGAATATCGTTTCTTCAATTGAAAGTTGTTCCTCAATAAATTGTGCTATTTTCGCGTTGTTTTCTCGCAAATATAAGTATACAGGGAACTATACATACGTAAAAAAAAACAAGAAAACTCTTTTGAAAAACTTCAGATTAAAAGATTATACTAAATTTTTAGAGAAGACTTTCATTTTCGAACTTATTATTGTCGAATTGAATTGTTTTCAATATGCTATTATAATATTACTACAATAGAGTGTATATTAAATTATTAAATTTTTTTTTCTACTATTCTTAAACGTTTTAAATTTCTCAAAGTTTACTGTTTAATTTCAAAAACACAGTCTAATAGAGAGAGAGCTAAAAAAAGAAGCTCAAATGATGTGTTAACACTTTGTATCTTCATAATAAATATTGATTTATATTATAAGTGTCTACTGTTGTACTTTCCATATAAAGGGTGTTTTATAAGTTGCGACTCTATTTTTATTTTTTTCTATCTTTGATATATTCAATGGTGAAGAAATATTGAACATGTATACATAACAAGAGTAACATTTACGCTATGAATCAAAAGTATTGCAGTGAGTTTACACACCAACTCTAATCAGAGAATCGTCCGAAGTGATTCATCGCTTTGTGACTCCATATTTTGTCCATAAGTAGGAGATCTGTAGACTAGATAAAGCCTAAGAGGATATGGACCAGGCTTCGAAATTAGGCCATTTTTTTATGGTTCAGTCCGGGCCGACTCGAGCCCGAAGAAAATTTCGTTTACAAACATTTTTTTTTACTCAATGGAGAGCTATTGCATATTTTTCGTCTTTTAGAAAAAAGTGATAACCCGGGGAGGGACAGCATGGAAACTCTTCCTTACTCCCTCAGGGGTGAGTCAAATGTCAAAAAAACTGGTGTCCAGAAAAGGATAAAATCGTCCAGCTGAATGTCCCGACCCAACAGTGTTGTCGGCTCACCCTGACAAAATATTTGGTTGGGCTGGATGGTCCGTTTCGAGACCTGATATGGACCTATGTTGCGATTTGGGTGAAATATAGAGGTTTTACGGAAAAATCTCAGCCCAATTACAATATGAGCCCATATCCTCTTATACTTTTTTTTTAATCTACAGGTCTCTTAGTTATGGGCAAAATAGGAAGTCACAAAGCGATGAATCATTTCGAACGATTTCCTCGTAAGAGAGAAATACGTCGATAAAAATTTTTGTAAAACCATTTTTTTATTCTTTCTCTATCAAGGTTAGAGAAAAAGGCAGCCATTCTTATTCATTCATTCGCTACGAGTCACTTCTATCGTTCTATTCGTATGATATGCTTTTCAAGTGAAAGAAAATTCAAGTGTTGTTACAGACGAGAATAATTCCCAAATCTACACTTGTGAAATATGCACACGAATTCGAATTTTCTCTTACCTGAATAGCATACAATAAGAGCTAGACGTAAGAGGGTTCAAGTCGGCTTTAGACGTGAACCTAGAGAGAGCGGTGTCATCTTGCCCGTATCTGATAAGAAGAGAATGACAGAAATAACTCAAGAATTTTATCGTTGGTAGTATTGTTAAATAATTACTTTCCAGAATTGAGTATTGATCGAAAATTTTCATGAAAAAAATCTCCTTGAATTATCTGAAAAATATTTAAAAAAAAATGTTTAATAAATAAAATAATGAAAAGATGATTTAACTTGACAATCACTATAAGTTTTTCCAAACCATTTCATCCAAAAAGAAAATTCTTTTTCAAATAACTAAAACAAATAAATAAAATTTAAAAATAATAATTAAAAAATATTTAACTTTAGCTGAATGATATAAATTTAAATTATTTTCAATTCCAATTGATTTTTTACATGATAACATAGCAGCTATTTGTAATGGTAGATGACCATAAGCACAACCAAGATGAATAAATATATCATCAGATCGTAAAGAAAATTTTCGAAATAATTCATCAATTAATTCAAATGAATATTCATTTTGTATCTATGTTTAAAAAAAAAAAATAAAATTTTATTTATTTTTTGTTCTTTTTCTATTTACTAATAATTGGTTATCTTTTTGAGAAGATAATTTTAAAATAAATTGAAGAAATTCACGAGTTAAACGTGAAGATATTTTCTGACGTTTAGAATGATTTCGTATTTGTAAATTATTTTTATTACGTGATAATATATCATTTACAATTTTATTATAAGCTTCTGCATATGCTTTTATCATTGTTAAACTATAGACATTAAAAAAAAACACCAAATATTTTATTTTAGTAAATCAAAAAATTAATCTTACTCTTTAAGATCAATCATTGTACGAAATAAAGTTTGTTCTGAAATTTTTCGTAATTCAGGTGATAATTCACAAGCAAATCTTTTGTTTTTAATTTTTATTCAAAAAATAAAAATTATTTATTAATAATAAAAAACATACTTTATTGTTTGAATAACATTATTTGTTGAATTTGTATCATCCTAGATGATCATTAGATTGTCTTTTGATCTGATAATAAAGTCATTTTTTAAAAAAAGTGCAAACATTTAACATAAAATGAAAAGTTTACCCATTGAATATTTATATAGGCATCAGAATTGTCAATTGGACTAACAAGTCGAATAGCATAAGACACTTAAAACAAAATCTTATTTCAATAAAAATATTAAAGATTACTAAATATATATATATACTTCTTGTAGCAATTATTTAGTGTAATATGAAAATGAATACGTAGATTTTTAGTTGTCAAGGGAATACATTAAACGAAATTCATATTTCATGCAATGGAAAAATTAATTAAACACAAAGGAGTTTTCAAGAATTATTCAAAAAAAAAAAACATGCTGATGCTATTTTCTCGGACTATGAAAGCATATTGATTATACTTTATAAAAACTTTTGTCCGTGAAATAAATTAGATTAGATAAATTAAAAGATAATCATGTAAGATATCTACAATCTGTGATCTTATGAATAAACTCTTGACATTTTATATCGTTTACCTGCTACACATATCTCCCATTTTCATTTCACCGAGAGACTATTAAATCTCGAAAAATATTATTGCAATAGAATTATGACGAATAAAAAAATCTGTGTACATATATTTTAGTTGATTAATTGCAGCTCTATTTGCCGACATCAGTATCCGACATGGGTCGATTTTTCGTAACCCGATCCGAGTCGGACACTGACTGACATACAAAGACATTCTTTGTATAACTGAGAACGTTGATTGAGAAGTCGATATCAAAAGTCTCAACGGACTGGCCCGGCCTGATTCAATATTGCGATGGACGCCCAAGAACCGAATCTTGAATAAAATTTTCAAAAAATGCTGTGTATTTTTCGTAAATTTTTTGTTTTTCAAACCTCATGTAATTCGTCCATGGGCTAAAATATTTCTACAATGAACAGTAAATATATAAAGTAAAACGAAGGAAAAGATGAAATTGGCGTCACCTTAAAAAAGCTTTCTTTATATCGTAGAAAATGTCCTTATCTACCTCTCCTTGTTTAATCAACAATTACTTTGTTCTCATTTATTCCTACTGAGCCATTTCAACTACTGGTGTTGATTCATCATCACATATAAAATTGTATATATCCGAACGGATCAAATTTCTTTTGAAATAACAACCATTGACATATACTGTTATTAAAAATGACAAAAGCAAATACATCTTTATGTTAGAAAATTAAAAAATCAAAATACTGATGAATTCAAGAGAATGGAAGGTTTTGGATGTTGTCAAATATGTCACTGAACATTAATTGATACATAAAATACTGATACCGGAAATATACTTTTTCATTCATGTGTTTAAAATTGATCTTTAGGCAGATCATTTTTTTTAAGAAAAAAAAATCATAGACTGGGTCGAGTCAAAGGTCAATAACCGATGGACCAGTTTTCTTCAGTTCAGTGCAACCTATTGAGACATCCGGTTGACATGTATGTAGAAATAGATTTATTAAAAATTCTCATGAGTATTTTTTCTTGTTTTTATTTACCAATAAGAATTCTCTATGACGAATGATAGGCAGCTTAACACCTACTTGAATTCGACCATCGTCGAACAAATATTTGTATAGAACGAAAAAAAACTCAGTAGTTTATCTAGATTTTATTAGTGGTTAGTGGCTTTCATTTGTTTTCAAGGCTTTAAATATGGAATAAATGAAAGAGACGCATATGGGGTATTCCATGGGATCTCTCCAGCGTTTACATCGAGTATTTCCAAATTGGCTGAAACTTTCAGGATTTGTAGATCATAGTGAGATATGAAAAACGTACGGACTAGTTTTTTAAAATTCATTAATAAATAGAAGAATGCCGTACACAACATTTTCATATTTTTGTATAAAATCACAAAACTAGAATTTTGTGAAAAAATATCTTTTCTAAGATTGATTCCAATTGAATACATAAATTCAAATCATATTAACATATTATACATATTCTGAAAGCTCTTGATCTTGGCTACATTTTGGCTATAAAATATTGTAATTTTGTCAGGACTTTCGCGATGTCGCCCTATGTGTATGAGGACACACTCTTGCACATTTTGTCACTAAAAAATGTTCGTAAAACCTGAATTACAGAGAGTAGCCCTATAGGAGATTTTGTAGAGAATCAACTGCTCTACAAGATGCACTTAACCCGAACTCTCGCATTTTCTGTTTGAAAAAATCTAAAAACACAGGAAGACGAAAAATCCCCTTCTTTTGACAACTTTAAAGAAAAGTATATCCATAGAGCCCAACACATTCTCAACAAAAGTTTACCGATTTCGATGAAACTTTCAGCATTTGTAGAACTTTTAATTCCGAACATTTTGATAAAAAAATGTTTGTGAAAAGGTATCATATTAATGAAGATGATAGGGACATCATGTGAAACCATATAAAACCACTAAAGATTCGACCAAATTTAGCTGTTTTCATCACAATAACTGCATCATAGAGCAAAACAAATAGCATATTCGGAATCAGCGCAAAAAAATGCATCGATCCACATCATTTCCAAAAAAAATTTTTTCTCATCGAAAAATGGCTGTATCCCCCCTCAGGCCATTTTCCTATACAAATATTTGCCTGTGGTCCCCTAGGGGTGAATTTTGCAAAAAAAACTTTTTTTTGGAAATTATGTGGATCGATGTAATTTTTTGCGCTGATTCTGAATATGCTATTTGTTTTGCTCTACGATGCAATTATTGTGATGAAAACAGCTAGATTTTGGTCGAATCTTTAGTAGTTTTACATGGTTTCACATGATGTCCCTACCATCTCCATTAATATGATACCTTTTCACAAACATATTTTTATCAAAATGTTCAGAATTAAAAGCTCTACAAACGCTGAAAGTTTCATCAAAATCGGTAAACTTTTGTTGAGAATGTGGTGGACTCTATGGATATACTTTTCTTTAAAATACTCAAAAAAAAGGGATTTTTCGTCTTTCTGTGTTTCCTATTTTGTCAAATAGAAAATGCGAGAGCTCGGGTTAGGTGCATCTTGTAGAGCAGTTGATTCTCTACAAAATCTCCTATAGGGCTACTCTCTGTAATTCAGGTTTTACGAACATTTTTTAGTGACAAAATGCGCAAGAGTGTGTCCTCATACACATAGGGCGACATCGCGAAAGTCCTGACAAAATTACAATATTTTATAGCCAAAATGTAGTCCAGAGCAGGAGCTTTCAGAATATGTGTAATATGTTAATATAATTTGAATTTATGTGTTCAGTTCGAATCAATCTTAGAAAAGATGATTTTTCACAAAATCCTAGTTTTATGATTTTATACAAAAATATGAAAATGTTATGCACGGCATTCTTCTATTTATTAATGAATTTTAAAAAACTAGTCCGTACGTTTTTCATATCTCACTATGATCTACAAATCCTGAAAGTTTCGTTGAATTTGGAGATACTTGTGTATTTTGCTGGAGAGATACCATGGAATACCCCATATGTAGATCTATAACCTTGGTGTCGTTATCTGGTGACATAATAAACATTGTCTATCTACATTAATTGGCTAATCACTTTATTGTATCAGTGTTTATTATCAATTAATATGAGAATGTAGAAACAGGAAAGAAACTCTTATGGATAAAGAAAGAATATCATATTTCGTCATTATCTGGTAACTTGAAAATTATTTTATATTGATTAACATAGTAACTGTTTAGTAGTGATATTCTAATATCTTGAACAAGAATAATAGTAATTAAACGATTTTTTTTTGCAGTTGTCATTTTCTTGGTTTCTTTTTTATATGAATCTGATAATTTATTTGAACTTATATTAATCTAATACTCTCAATCAATTGTAGACTTTTTGTTATTATTCAATGTTCCGAAGAAATAAATATGAGTTATGTGTTGTTATATAATTCTTATTGTATTCTTCTTCTTCTTAACCACAAAATGAATGTCAATAATGACTTTTATTAAATTCACATATAAATCAAAGTCATTGTTTCTACGAAAAAAAAACGAGAGAATAGAATATTTAATTTATGATAGTAAGTAACTCGAAAAGTAATTTTAATTTATTATGCAATAATGTGTCATACTCGAAAAGAAGAAGATTATAATCTTGAAAGTGAATAACTGTTTTTATGCTATTTATAACAGTTCTTACTATATGCTACTTTCAACAATCGACTCAAAAGATAAAGAATGTCAATATTGTCATAGAACAATGGTGAATTTTTTTTTCTCTTACATTTCTTCTACTTTTATCTATTGAAAAATGAATATTCCGGTTGTTCCATAGTTTTTTCCTTACTTTCTAACATTAGAGTCCTCTATCGACTCTTGAAAGTAGTGGATGTTCTTTTAAATACGACTACCGTGTGTTTTCAACCTGACATGAATCATAATATATACGTCCTTGTGAGGCGTCTTTAGATTATGTCTGGTTTCAATCAAATATATTTATATATACGTATTTTTTCTTTTTCTTTAACCTGCAGCATAGATTAATACATAAATCTGTCTTTTAGATCACAAGATTTTTTTTTTCTCCTTTGAACTTATTCTTCATTGATTATACTTGAATTTTCAAGTGTAAAATACGAATGACAAACAAAGATAAGAATGATGAGACAAGTCCTCGAAAAAGATAAAATGTATATTTCATATTCACAACCTTGAATGACCTCATACGGATACATCTATTTATTTAATATATCTCAAGATAGGCATGAACAAAAGTCTTTTTTCCTTGAACAAAATTTATCAATTAAATAATTGTCCAACAATCATAAAATATCCTTGAAAAAATTCAACATTCTATAGGAAAAAAAAAGAAAGTCAAGTCGAATAACATTGTTTTATTACTCTAATATATATATATATATATATAGTTTTTTTTCTTCTTTATTTCTTTTTAGATAAGATGTAAAGTTTCTCTCAATGGCATTATCAAATAACAAAAATCATTCATCAATTAATGTAAATTTAATTTTATTTCAAGCTTGTGAACAAGGTGATTTAGAAACATTAAAAAATTATTTAAATCCTTTAACAACATCAGATATTAAATTAATACGTGATGCACAACAAGCAACACTT
Organism: Rotaria sordida; assembly: GCA_905250125.1. Classification (NCBI taxonomy): domain Eukaryota; kingdom Metazoa; phylum Rotifera; class Eurotatoria; order Philodinida; family Philodinidae; genus Rotaria; species Rotaria sordida. The sequence goes on from CAJNOL010000120.1 coordinate 46,863, forward strand.
GTTCATTATGCTGCACGATATGGACATTTACATATACTTGAATATTTAATAGAGAAAAAAAATTTAGATATTAGTCAATTACGTACAGAACATGGTGCAACATGTGCACATGATGCTGCTGTTTGTGATCAAGCTGAAACACTTAATTATATATTTCATTATTCTAAATTAAATAATCAAAATAAACAAGATTCATTGCAAAAGCTTCGTTGGACTGTTCGAGATGAACAAGGAAATACACCATTACATCTTGGTAACAAAACAAAAAACTAATATTCAATAAATATTTATTAAAAAAATGAACTCTTCTTTTTTTTATATTAGCGGCTGCTTATGGTTCCATGAAAACTCTTCGTTATTTAATTGAACATGAATCAGCTGATCCTCATATTCGATCATATAATGGATTTCAACCAATTCATTATGCTGCTTCATCTGGTCATGGAGAATGTGTTAAATTATTATTAAGAATAGCACCAGATACTGTTAATGAACAAACAACAACATTATTAACACCTATCTATCTTGCTTGTCAATATGGATCAATCGATACAATTAAAATCTTATCTTCACATGGAGCTAATTTTAAATTAAGAGATGAAAATGGTTTAAATTGTTTACATACTGGTTAATTAATAAATTATTTTTTATTTTTATTAAAAACTAAAAAAAAAAACAAATCTTTTTATTTTTTTTGTTTTTAGCTTGTCAAAGTTCACATCTTCATGTTGTTCAATGGCTGGTAAGAACAAATAGAAATCTTTCTGTTTTTGTTTTCAAATCATTGTATAATACGATTAATATTGAATAGAAAAAAAAACAATATTCGAGAAGACCTTTAATATATTTCAATGAAACCATAAATATTACAGAGAAAATTTTTTTCATATTAATTCTCATAATGCATTCTTTTTTTTTTGCAAGATCGAATCCATAAAAAAAACGTCAGTTTATTTAGTTTCATAGAAAGAAAAATTATTTTTAATCAAACGAGAAATGTTGTAGGTATTGCTATATATTAAACTTTTTTATAGGTAGAAAAACAAAATGCTAATGTCGATGATGTTGATTATATGAATAATACTCCACTTCATTATGCAGCAGCAACTGGTAACGAAGCTATTATAACTTATTTATTAGAAAAAAATGCTCGGATTATAACATCGAGCAATGGCAATACACCATTACATGTGGTTAGTTAAAACTGTTTGCTTGTTTTTTTTATTAGAGAAAACTATATTTTCGCGTTTCAACTGTAAGAATAAAATGCGAAATAGACAAATGCAGTTGATCTTATTTTCAACGAGGAAATCTTAATTATCATTTTTTCGATTTATATGCAAATATATATATAACATTTGGAAATGAACTACTATCAGATCAAGAGTTGTTCACGCCTGTCCAATTCAGAATAGCACATATCTTTTATAAAAAGAATTCGATAATCATTGCACTCATTTATTAGAAGATGATAAAAATAAATACTCTACTTTTAGTTATTGGTTAAAACGTTCGCATGATAAAGATTTCTAATTGTTATCAATTATGTAGTGCAAAGTCTATATGAAAATCAGAATAAAATGATGTTATTTAATTCTGATTGAAACCTGATCTTTCAGCTGTAAACATAGATTTCAATTAATTTTAGTCTTTTTCTTATTTTTGATTAATTAAAAATGATCGATCAAGGAAGATTAAAATTAAATTAAATCTATCTTTAGAGCTCAAAAATCAAATTTATATCGGATTCAACTTTTAATTAGAAAAAAATCAATTAAAATCAGATTTTCTGTTGTTTACGAGGAAAATCTTTCTCAAAAAAAAAAAAAAGAAATCAGGTTCGAATCGTCTCAAGCGGGAAACAGCAAGGGCTTCCGTCTTGAAGTCTGATGTTTTTCCCTCGGATCGCTCAGTCCGTACGAAAAATCTTTCTGAATCAGGTCGAATCGTCGAACAGGGCGATCAGTAGAGTCCATCGTGTCCAAAAATTTCTGAATCTGAACCTGATTGATTAGTTTTTTTGTGAGTCCGAACTTCAATCAAGCTCAAACTCCTCTTAATAAAATTTTCTAATCTTGATAATTTATATTTAAAAATAAATATAAGTGGAAAAACGAAAATTGGTCGAGAAACTCATAATAAAAAAAAAGCTTCAACTGAAACGAATAAACTAAAACGTTACAAAAAGAAAACGGAAGACGCTATTACCAAAATGTAGATCGTTACAGCGAAGCATATGCTTTTCTGAGACATACAGCATATGAAATAGAATTTCTCTTCAAAATCAAAAACTGTTAGAATGGCGAATTTTCATGAAATTATATCAAAATAATTCTGATATGCATTTCGAGAGTGCCGGTGTGGTTGTCGGTATAGTTGCGGGTGCAAGTATGTGAAAGGATTGAAGAAGTCTTATTCCCAATATCCGTACCTATTCTTCAACTTATAAATTAATATTTTTTATTTTCTACACTGCTGACGATTTTGTCAAATTTTCTCTTTTCCTTTTTGTTGTAAATTTCTCGACCAATTTTCATAGATCCATAAATAAATTAAAGTTTTCCAAATAAAAATTTAAAGAAATTTGCAAAATATCGTTATATGTATTAAAAGTTTTTCTCGATTTACACCCGGAAGGCTCTACCGGTCAGTTTCGAGACCTGATTACTGTGAAAATCTCAATAATCATTTTTCTTTCACACTTTTATTCAATTCGAATTGATTTCTTTTCAATGGTACGATCTTCAGCCCTACATTTTTTTGTCACTGACTTTCACCATATACTGAAATAGTTTTGTTTGTTACAAACAATAGGAAACATCGTTTATAATACATGAAAGGAGATGAATTTTGTATTTAAAGAATAATATTTGAGTTTAGGCAGCTGAAAATGGTCATCAAAGTGCATGTGCTATATTAATTGAACGAGGTCATTGTTCAGTAAACACACGAAATAGTTCTCAATTAACATCAGCTGATTTAGCCAATCATTATGGTTTTCCATCACTTGCTAATGAACTTCGTCTTCATGAAAATTCTTCATCTATGTATGAAAATTCTTCACCTATGTATGAAAATTCTTCTCCAATTAGTGAAAGAATAGAATTAGAAAATGCAACTATTATACGATTAGTTGTTAAAAAACGTAATGTTGAACGTTCTGATGCATCAAATCAAGTTGATGAAAATGAATTAATAACAAATTCAATTAATGAAACAAATTCTTTGATAGATGATGGATCTTTTTCATCAAAAAAATTAATTAATCAACGTTTTGATCCATTGGAACTTCGTTCACGTGTTGAAGAACGTGAAGCAACTAGAATTAATTCAATGATAAGTAATGATCAAGTAACAAATGTTCTTATGCACAGTATGGATTCACTTAATCAACAACAAAAAAATCGACAACGCTCAAAATTACCATCACAAACATATGCACCATGGCTTAAAGCGGGTAACATGACACCAAAAGCATTTGAACAAGAAATTCAGTAAGTAGAAAAAGAAAAGAAATAAATCTAAAAAGTTTATACTTTTTTTTTTATTCTACTTTTTAAAGATAAAATGAAATGGTGCGTAGAAATTTGTTAGAAAAGCAACAATATATATATATATATATATACATTATTTTACTATTTTGCATGACTAACATGGGGATACATATTGAATAGATATTTTTTTTAATGCTTGTTTTTTTTTTCCTTTCTTTTTCTAGTTAATATTTTATTTTAAATAAAGATCTTTTTTTTTATTTTAGGAAAGTTGGATCAAATTTACGCAAAGTACGACGTGATAGTAAGAGAGAAACAAAAAAAAAAGAATTCAATTAATATTTATTTTTCAAGGTTTATCAACAGCAAATAATACAGAGTCAGATTCTTATGTAGAACGTTCACGACAAAGTCGATCACTTGGACCTCCTGTAACGCCATCAGTAAAACCTGAAGAAACATCAACATCAACATCAACATCGACATCGACATCTGATAATGAATATTTAAATAATAATACATGGAAAAGACCTGGATATCAAACGGTATGTTTTATATTATATTTAAGAAAAATAAAAACAAGAACTTTTTGTTATATGTATCTTTCAGGGTCCAACTGTAGTTCCAATTGCCAAGTCACATCAATTTATAACTGGATCTTCTCAATCAAGTTCAGTTCGATAAACCCGAATGGCAACGTGTCTTAATGGAACGTCGTCGAACTTCAACTGTGGAATAATATAATAATCTTGAACATTATTCGTTTTTTTTTTCTTCTCCCATAGTGTCTTGTATGTTTCTAGTCGACAAAAGTTTATTGAGGTATTTTGTTTTGGGATTTATCATTGTCTTTTATTGACTTCACGAAAACTCATTTCAACCTTTTTCTTTGTTTTTTGCTTTAATTAATTATTTATAAATTTTGATCATTCGGATCAATTATGTATTCATTTTTATTTTTCATTTAGAAATTAGTATTAATAAAAAGTTGTTAAAGAATTTTTGTGAACTACGATCGAAAAAGAGTAATTTGAAACCTTCCTTACACAGACGTGACAGACATAATTCCGAGACTAAATTCTACTATGAGATTAGCAGTTTCATCGTGTTTTATATTTTAATCGTTCAACGATTGTGCGAACAGTTTTTATGAGTTACGCGCAAGTCGAAATTCATGTAAGGCTTTTTTCTACATGGTTCGATAGAGATTGAGCTGCCGGTTGTGAAAAAGATATCTTATGTTTGAGTTTTGGTGTTTTTTTTGTTCTGCTTCTGTGATCAATTTTTTGTCGAATTCCACCTTAAAAACTGACTCGAATAATGTATAACTTTGCTGTTTCTAATAATTCCAGCTTTTCTATTGAGTTTTCACCTCAATCGATGATTGAAATTGTTAATGAAAAATGAAAAGTAACCAAATGTTTAGATGCATAAAAACTGAGAATTACAAGCAAAATACTTCATATTTAACCCAGAATTTTTTCAATAGCTAAACAATGTATAAATAAAAGCGATACATACTTTCGCGACTACTAGTACAATGAATTCAATGAGATAAAATACTTGTCTTTATTATTTACAAAGAAAAACTAAATAGGTTTACAAAAATGACTTAAAAGCATATGAATAGCACCTAATTTGGATTGCCATCATCAATAAAAAGAGTATTTCTAATCGGTTTTTAACGCTGAATTTGAGAAAAGATTAGTTGTAGAAATAAAATTTTAAGATATTGCGAAGAATTGACAATAAAATGCTTTTTGGAAAAAAACCGACTCTTTCCCGGTTGTGAAATTTTCTTCGACTTGAAGGTGCTATTCACAAAAAACTAAAAGTCAATTTTTCTTAATCACTAACTCAAGCTCTATTGAATGATATATGAAAAAAAATCCTACTCGAATTTCAACTTGCGTGCACTTTAGATAAAGCGAATGATCTTTATATATATAAATACCAATGAATAAAAAAAAGATCATTAATCATAGAAACAATTTATCAGTGAATTTTATTATGTTTCATATTTATCAGATGAAAAAAAGAAGTCATTTTGATAAACGTCTGTTATCTTTGTCAAACATTTTCTTAACGAAGTGTAAAAAAAACTATTAGTGCAATCTCTGCGGGATTAGAATGCAAAGCACAATTCAGCTGTTGTTACTAATCATATGGAAGTTGTTTTATTCTGTCTATCTTGCGACACACTTCTTCATCTGCCATAGAAATATAATGAAGAAGTAGTTAACATATTGTAACAAATCGTTATTGACATACCGTCTGTGAGAATGGGAGCGGAGAATGAAAATTCCTACTATATATTTCAACAATCCGTTTAGATCGTGTTTCACGAAAGAAGATTTAAATAAATATTTACAGCAATAATGAGAACAAATTAATTGGTTTTTGTCTATAGTGAAACGAGGATATTATTCATTGATACAGCAGATAATATAGTACAATATAGATAACATATAATTACGTTGTTAAATATTTGGAAAAGGACTAAGTTGAAATGGAATTGATATGATGGGTAGAATAATACTATCTTTCTTTTACTGATTCTTATCGATCACAAATTTGTCAAACTGTACTATGCAGTTTAACATTATCAAATCTTATTTGTAGTTACGAACCAGGCTTCGAAATTGGCCCAGTTTTTTATGGCTCGGCCTAGGTTCGAAAGAAACTTCGTTTACAAAGATTTTTTTTCTCAATAGACAGCTATTTCATATTTTTCGGCTTTTATAAAAAATGATGAGCAAGAGAGAAAGGATAGCGTGGAGAGCTTTCTTCCATCCCCCCTCAGGATGAGCAAAATCTCAGAAAAAATCATGTCAAAAAAGGATAAAATCGTCGGGTCTAGTGATCCATCCGGCCCATTTCAAGGTCTGTTACAAACTAAAAATCATCGAGAATTACGATAAAGTTGGATTATTTTATACAAATGTTAAATTGTTTTCATTGGGATTTTTAATGTTTATATTTCAAAAATCTACATCGATACTTTTCAATCATTCCTGATCGTAATCTGAAAAATGTGGAAACCTCGGATTTAAATCCGAGAGTTATGTGTACTTCAAAAAGTGAATGAGACAGATGAGTTACCCTAGAATGTGTGGACATCAAAATTGTCCTGGCAAACCCTTTCTGTAAACACTTAATTTCTATTGGCTATTGCTCAGCCAATACGATTTGGAGGCAAATACAGAGAAGATTTGAACTCTTCACCTTCATTTACCCTAAGAAACTCGTTTTTCTTATAACTTGATTTCTATTGGTCACTGCTCAACCAATGGGATTTCGAGGCGAATGGAACATAGATTCGAGTTCTCCATTCTAGAAAACCTCGAACTATCATCGCTGTGATGGGAAGATAGAGCTCTAATTGTGGATCACATAGAGCGCGGACAAAAATAGAACCGAATTCCGATTAATTATCTTTGCAATAGGCGAGTTAGCTTTCTTGTTTCTTTATGTTTTATATACCATTTTGTAGCTCGTGAAATTCTCTATCGAATGGTATATAATAGTTGGAGTTTTATATGACTATGATAGGAAAAGTTTTTTATGAAAGTAGAGAAGGGTCTATCTTCTCATAGGGAAAAATGACTATTTTTGCTATAACTCAGCAATGGTTCGGCCAATCATTCTCATCTTCGAACTCGACCGAGATATTGTTAAGACTAAACTGTGTAGAAAATTTCATCGCGATCGGACTCTTCTTTCAAAAGTTATCGTGTTAACGGCCGGACGGCCGGACACACTGACCGATTCTAGAGTGTACTCACTTTTTGAGTACACAAAAAGTGCTATTTTCGACCCCTCCCTCCTCTTTGACAGAATTATTTAACAATCATCCAAATGTGAGCTGACGGTGTGTTTTGAAAAGTAGAGAAGTAAAAATATCTGTTAAAAGATTCATTTGTTTTCAATGTAGATTGTATAGAATGACAACATTTCGTTTAGCTACGCTTAATGTTCATTCTTTTGCTGATCATTTGGCATATAGAGATAATATGAATCGATTAATAAATATTTTAAAACCATATAATTTTGATTTGATTGCTGTTCAAGAAACATTAAATGATGATAACTGGTCAAAATTCTGTAATCTTCTTGGTTTAAATCATTTTATATATGGTCCATGTGAAGAACATATATTTGGTAATGGTATTGCATCTCGTTATCCAATAAAAACTTATTCAAATCAACGAACAAGTTATTCTTATTTAGGTGGAAGAAGATCTTTATTAGAATGTTGTTTAGATAGTAATCATCCATTTGTTAAAGATCGAATATTTGCTGTTACACATTTAGATCATTTAAATGAACATGATCGATTAAAACAAATAAAAGAATTTGATCCATGGAATAAAAATATCGATATATTTATGGGTGATATGAATTCATTAACACAAGATGATTATTCAAATAATTATTTTGAAAAAAATATATTTGAATTACGAAAAAAATCTGATTGGGAAAAACCTTATTTTGATGTAACTCAATTAATAACAAATCAATGGTTATATAAAGATGCTTTTAAACAAATAAATCCAAATTTAAAAGATAAACAACTAGCCACATGTCGATATGGAACTCGTATTGATTATATTTATTTACATCCTCGTATTTATGATTCATGGATTTTAAAAGATTGTTCGATTATTGATACTCAAAATGCTACTGATCATAATGCGGTTTTTGCAATATTCGAACAGAAACAAAACTTATAAGACAAATTTATTCTTTCAAAAGTTTCTTTTAATATTTTTATTTTTGTAATACCGAAATAGAATATTTTTATCGTCGAAAGATACTGCTCAAGTTAATATTCTTTCATTTTGTTTGTCAAGGTTTTCTTCAACGAAAATATGATGTTTACCATGATTCTTTTTTGTTAAGAACCACAAATTAATTTTTGCTTTTATCACGAGTAATTTTTTGTTTTCTTGGAAAAATCCAAAATATTGAAAAGCAGAAGTGAAACTTTTCACTTCTTATACAGGATGGTCTAAAAGTAATCCGACAGTCTTTGATTGAGAATAATTTTTGATAGGAACAAGATAGAGAACTACGGTTTTCACCATTCGAAAGAAGAGGCGAAGACGCATCGAATTGTATAATATAAGATAATTTGACCTAGTTTTTTTCAAGCAGTTAAATCGACGTACTCCGTAAGGTGACTACACTAAATTTTTATGATCAGATGTGCATTGAAACTGCTAGTTGAAAACCTACAAAAGTGTGCAAAGTCCAGACTTTAAGAGTTACTCCTTCAGAAGTTGTAGATATTCTACTCGAAATTCTCAGCCAATTCTTCATTTAATTTCTGTGAAAAAAAAATCATTTTTTTTGCTTTTTTCTTATTTTATAAGAAACCATATTTCTGGCGATTTTTTTAGAAAATTGATTAAAAAGCTCTAGAAAACATCTTAGTAACAACATAAAATATATGATTCAATGCATCTTGATCTCCTCTTTCGAAGAGTGAAAACCGCAGCCCTCTATCTTGTTCCTATCAAAAGTTATTCGCAATCGAAGAATGCCGGGTTACTTTTGGACCATCCTGCAATGTAACATGTTACTCTGTAATAAGAATGGACAAAGTCAACGTTTATTTAGAAACGTAACAGATTTCTAACAAATGTCCGAGGTGAAATTGCACTAAATTTCGATGTTTCGTCCTCTCAGCTGCTATTCTTAAAAACATATTGTTTATGTACTAAAAGATAGAGAATTTGGGTATCAGTGGGATACGTCGACACCAACAATGTCGACCTTATTTACGCGTTGTAAATTACGCTGTGATTATCTAAAAGTAATTGTTTAACAGACTAGAATAAAATATCAAATACAAAATAAAAAATTTTTTAAATTAAAAAGTTTAAAGTCTTAGAAGTCATTATAATGGCTTTTGACGTCGAATTTCATCAATGTCACTTGAACAAATTAAACTGATTTCCAAAATGTTCGAATCCATTGTATCACAAGATTAAATCATAGTTAAGATTACAGAAAAGATCGAAATTTTAAATATGTCAACACATTACTTTAACAAAGACTACATCTTCTCATTCAACTAATAAAATTCACGTAATTTATGTCGACACTATGGGTGTCGATGTATCCCACTAATACCCTATTCAACAGACATATGTAATGATAAATAATGCCTGATAACAACAAATTTCATGAAAAGGAAAAGTTTCTTTATAGTGCTTATAACAGTAATTGAAATTTATTTAATTGTTTGACAGATATTCAAAAGAAAAAGAAAAATAACAATAGACTAAACACAAAAAAGTACACACATATCAAACTTCTTTTCTTTCTAACATAAAATTTTTCATTCAAGTTCCATTGGTGACGTTACTCTTACAAAACATGATTGTTATCACACTTTTTATAATATTCTCACATGTGATTTTAAGATAAAGTCTTTAAAAGAATTTATGGACCTTACATCAAGCACCTATCGCAAGTACAAAATCAGCAGCTAGCGGGACTTATTTTTTCGGGATTTATTGGGATTTTTCAATAAGTCCGTAAGCACTTTGAGATAAATCCCATACAGTTCCTCGCTACATACAGAATGTGGACGAGGGTGTGGGTGTGAGTGTGGGTGTGAGTATGGGTGTGGGTGTTGATGTGAGTATACTGGGATAGCATCAATATTAATATATCAGAATAAATCCTCAATAAAGAAATAAGTCCGCTAGAAAGAATAAATTCCGAAAAAATTAGTCCCGGCAGTCCCTCTAAGATAGTGACGAGTCATATCCATCGCTTTTGTTTGATGATTAGTATTCATTGTAGCTTTTCCACCTTGGTAATGAGCCTTGCGAGACAAGCGCTTGCTAACGTTTGTTGAGATCAATTCATAGTTGCTAAATGTTGATTATCCACCTTGATACTGAGCCGTAGAAGACAAGCGCTTGTTGTCACCTGGTAAAAGTAATTGACTATCGTTGATAGTTGATGTTTGACATTCACGATCTGCACGTGAAATTCGATTGTTAACATAAGATATCTAAAAACAACAATTCATAACAATGCTTTGGAAAGCATAGCTAACTTACTTTATTATTCGGCTTGTTTTTATTTTTTTGCGAACCACAACATGAAAACATACAAGACATCTAAAAAGAATTGAAAAAACTGATTTGGTGAACATAATGCGTTAATTTAAGTAAATACAAGAAAAATATGCGGTCGAAATACATTCGGTACGTTGTTTATAGGGTATTATACAAAGAAATGTTTATGTATAAATTAAATTTTATCTTATTCTATTGTTTGTATTCCATAGTCAGATATGAACGTCGTTTATTTTATTGCCTTTCTGTATCTAACGGATAGATATATACCTGAAGAAATAGTTGTCACTCTATGCCGAACAGTATGCAGCTCATAACTACAGTAATTAATACAGTGCAAAGCACAGTATTGATTTTAATATTACGCACCCCAAGCCAAAGCAAAATACTGAAGGCAGTCATGATTTTGAAAGTACTTTGCTTATTTGTTACACCATAGTTTAAAACTTGCTCCTCTTCTTATTGACATCCTACTTATTTACCGATGACTGTTGATGAACTTTTTTCTTTTTCATCTCATCGAATTCATCACTGAAAAATTTTCTTTTCTACATTTAGAGTCTTGTTTTTATTCATGTCCTCAAATAAAAATGAATAATTGATTTATCAGAAGATCTGTAAAAGTTAGACAGTTTTCATTTCTTAAAGGTGAATGTATGTATGATCAAATCTGACTAGTGAATGTACTGAGCTAAGGGTACCCGAAAAAGTACCCTGGTACTAGTATGTCACAGGAAATTTCGGGTACTGAAGTACCTTAAGGTACTTTTAGGTACCTATAAGGTACTCGACCAAGTACCCTGCTGGAAAGCATCCAGTAAATGGGTACTTGAAGGTACTGATCAAGTACCCAACTGGGTACTATTGTTCAGTAATTTTGGGTACCCTGTTGCCAAACTTGCAGTATGTTGATGATCGAAACTAACCTTTGGCTTTTTTCATTTTTGTTTCTCTCAAAGCAATTTATGATATTTTCTCGATTTTATTTTATTTTATTTTTCTAATTTTGAAAAGCCAAGCAGGTCAAATTTCGAGATCTAACCGGACGCGAATTGGTCGGATCTCCATCAGACCACTTCAAGGTAGTCCTCTCTCAATCTACGATTGAGATCAGCATGTCCTCGACTAGTAAATAGTCAAGAAAAATAATCTAGAAAAACTTAGTATGAAAAAATATTTTTTTCTTATGCTTCCTCGAGTTGCTTATATGAAGCCGTGTATGCAAAAGAAAACGGTGAATGAACAGTTGCTACACAGAACGCAACAAATCTAGGGTACTCTGTAGAGCTTTTCCTAGTAAAATTACAGGTGCGGGTACTCGTGCAAGTACTTGTTCAGTAAACATACTGCAATGGGTACCCAATGCAGCACCTACGTCAGTATAATTACTGAAAATTTTCGAAGTACCCATATCGGGTACCTTGCTGAGGCTTTCACAGTACATGGGTACCCTGAACTCAGTACTTTCTCTAGGGATTGATCAAGATTATCACACTCAGATAATAAACAGAATAACAGTAAAAGGTCAATTATGTAAAAAATTGAAATTTATTTTCATGTGTGAAAACCATAACCAGAGTTATTTCATAAAACAAATATATATGTGACATATTTCATATGAAACACAAGAAAAAAATTGTTTTTATACAAAAATATATTGCCATCAAAGGCGTCAAACGGTAATAATCTGGTCTTTACTTTTTTGAATTAGTTCTCGGTATTTTCTTATTTAGAACAAAATACTAATAAATATGCCGTTGATAGGGGTCAAGTACCAAACTACACTATTTCAGATTTCAATTAAAAAGCTGCTTTGTTGTAACTTACTTTATCGAAGAAAGAAATATTTATATGGTTATGAATAACAGTAGTCGAATTTAAGGACATTTTTTTCATTGAAGTTGAGCACTTTATGTTGATTATGAATGCGTTCAATTTATTTAAAAGACATCGCTATATATACAAATGTGTAATTAGGTAGATAATGAACTCATTCGTGGCCGGCGAGATAAATAATAGAAAACAAATACACATCTAACAAATTGGGTATTAGTGGGATACATCGACACCCATAGTGTCGACATAAATTACGTGAATTTTATTAGTTGAATGAGAAGATGTAGTCTTTGTTAAAGTAATGTGTTGACATATTTAAAATTTCGATCTTTTCTGTAATCTTAACTATGATTTAATCTTGTGATACAATGGATTCGAACATTTTGGAAATCAGTTTAATTTGTTCAAGTGACATTGATGAAATTCGACGTCAAAAGCCATTATAATGACTTCTAAGACTTTAAACTTTTTAATTTAAAAAATTTTTTATTTTGTATTTGATATTTTATTCTAGTCTGTTAAACAATTACTTTTAGATAATCACAGCGTAATTTACAACGCGTAAATAAGGTCGACATTGTTGGTATCGACGTATCCCACTAATACCGAGAATTTGAAGCTCTACAAAACAGTTGATTTGGCTTTTCAAATAAGTATTCTTTGTTAGTGTCAACTTTAAAAGATGAGCATCCATTCGACTGGGACATTCACAAAACCCAAAATATACTATAAGTATTCTTTACGAAAGGTTCCACTGGACTTTCAAGAGTGTCACAAAATTCTTCATAAAATTCTGCACCTTTGGATGTATGTTTTAGAATTTCAGGTGAAATATTTTGGATAAGCAGCTTTGAAATAAAAGAAGAACTGGAAACGCCGAAGGCAGTCTTTCATGATAGACGTGTACAATTCTTCTTTTTAAATTCTAAATAATCTTAGTATTTTCACTGTTCAATTTAGCAGTTACACCATTTTGTTCAGTATTAAATGCTAGGCCCCGACGTTTCTAAATTGTCCAAGCGTTTAAAATTTTTAGGGAAGACTACTATTACGACTTTCGTACAAAAATTTTCAAAAAACGTAGGATTTGAGGGTGTAGGTGCTGGTGTGAGAGCGGAGCATATTAAGACTCACACTTGCACTTACATCTAACAAATAGGAATTATTGAATGTACGACTAGCAGATAATAGTTCGTTCTCGTCCAACATAATGATGACCATACACAGACGTGTTCTTTACGTTTTCAAGCGTTGGTAAATAAAATTTTGGTCATCTCTAAAGTTCATGTCCAATGATGAAACGTCAACGTCACCAGCAGGGACATTTCTTAATTGGTGAACGTAAAATCAATGCTAACTTATAAGTCGAGCAGCAGAATTAACTCTTAAAAAATTCGAAATTTTCCCAGTCGTATTAGAAGCCCTGGGGCTTCTAATACATCTTTCACATCCATTCTTTCAAAGGGGGCTTCTAATATGGGGGAAGTTACATTCGATAGCCCAAAGATAAATTTTGAATTCCATACTCTAGCTCCATATGGAGTCGCACTAACAAGTTTTTGAGAAATTAATTAAGAAAGATGTTTTATTACATCCGACGCATTGTTCCTTCAAGGGGGCTTTTATTATCAGTGGCGGGAGGTTTAGTTCCAATATTTAGGGTGTGAGTCTTTCCTTAACCGATGCACTCTACGGCATGCATGGAATCAGTACTGGCAATCGGTCGACTTAGTACCAATCGGTCTATCGACTGAACTGATATATCAGCCAGTCCAATCCGGTCTGATGAGCTAATCAGACCGGTACCGTTAATCCAATTCTAATTTCATCCACAAATAATCTGATGAAAATTCGAATTTTAGTTTTGTCTATACAAAATAACCGAATTCCAGTTTCGATTATAGCCTATATTTATATATTACACATAATATAGTTGTCTATTTGTTGGTCAAACGTTCTTCATTTATATGTTTAAAAAAACAAAAAAAACTAAACTGCATTAAATAAATGTCATGTTTATTATTTCGTATCATTTCATAAATCATTAATTCTAGTATTAGACATAAAAATAAATAATACAATACGAAAAGAAAAGAAAAGAACAACCGCACACCGGAAATAAGAAATTTATAATTGGTACAAAAAAATGTTCCTTTAAAAAAATGAAATGATTGACTAATTGTAGATGTTCAAGAAAGGTCGAAATAATGTACGATTATCTCTTGTTTTACTCTGACGATCATTATATGAATATCAATATTTAGATTGTATAACAGGACTGGAACGAGAACTATTAGCACCGGCTTCAGATGGACTGGGTTTGTTTATATTAACATAATTCGATGGTGATTCCGTAATTACGTTGTTATTAGGTTGTGTAGAATTCATATTCACATTTCCGTATAGCGATGATTGTTGTAAAACTAGAAATAAGACATGGAAATTTTATTTCTAAATAACTAGATGATTATCTGAACTCTCCTATCAGCAACGCAAAGAAAATAAAACGTTTTGATATCGTTGAAATTATAAGAAAATATTTTACAATTGACAATCATCATAACTTTGATATTTTGCCCATTTCTTTCTTTCATATTCAGTCGTGAACATCTAATAAAACTAACTTACTATCATTTAATCGATTAGTTTCTCTTAAATATTCTTCTACACAACGATTTACTAACATGTATTGATCCTATAAAAAAAAAAGAATATGTTTTATTGACAAATAAATCAAATAAAAACATACTTTAGTTTGTACCATTTTTCCTCTATCTTGTCTTAATTGATAAACAACACCCATAACATCAAGTTGCATTGTTAATAAATCTTGTTGTGATCGATCAATTAAACGCATAATAATATCTACTGCTATATAAGTACCTGTTCGACCAACACCAGCACTTAAAAGAATAAATAAAAATAAAAATTTTATTTTATTTTATTTATTGTTTTTTGACATAAATTTCAACCTGCAATGAATAACTGTAGGTGATAATGAAGTTTTTTTTGATTGTTCAACTGAAATTAATTGATTTTTTCCATGATTATTAATATATTGAATAAGGTCAAGTAATTTTCGTGGTTCAACAACACTGAAATCTGGCCAACCAGTAAAATAATAATGAAATACATGATGTTCGTTATTATCCTTAAAATAGAAAAAAATTCAATTGAAAAAATTTAATAAAAATAAAATTTACAGCTTTAATAAGTATACGACGAATTTCAAGATCAACGTTTTCTTGATATTCAACATCGATCACTTGAACAGATACTCTATTAAATGTTAATAATTTTCCTTTTTTATCAGGAAAATAACGATAACATTTCGACTAAAATATAATATGAAATATTGAAATATTTCTTTTTGTTAAAAGTAAGGATTATTACTAATGTTTGTGAATGATTATGAGGATTTCGTTCTTCTGTTCTTGTTAACATAACTATTTTCTTTACACCATATTGAATAATCATATCCCAAAAATCTTCACAAGTTGTTTCTAATGGACCTTGACAAGCTATATATTGTTTTTCACTAGACAATCCCTATTTTGATAATATAGATTTTTTTATCAAATATTTTCAATTTATTAAATTACTTTTATTTCATTTGCATTTATATAATCATGAAAACGATGAAGACCATTCAATTGAACAGCTGTGCGTTCCCCTATAATAACATATCATCAAGAGAATTAAATAATAATCTCAAAAAAAAATTCAATTTACATACAAGGTCCTCGAGCAGGAATGTTACTATATCGATTATAAATTGCATATTCGGAATCATCTTCTGACGGACGATATTGTGGAGAGGTACTATCCAATTCCTATATGTAATTATCAATTCTTAGATTAGTTTTGGGTACGGCAGAATAAATGGCAGTTCCACTGTTTTAATCATGAGTTGTTCAATTTTCATTCTATCGAACTATTCTTTTCGTTTCAAAGATTTCCAGTTCGATTCTCTAAAAGCTGATATATTTTATTTAACAAATATAATCTTTTTCATTTTCTAACAATCGATGGAAGTATTTAAAACAGCGATGAGAACTTTTTCGCATCGTCTTTCAACTGTCTAACCAAACGTTAAAACAAAATTCAAGCTAGTTAGACTGTTGAAGGATGGTGCGAGAAAATTCACATCACTAACTTCAATATTTTCATCAATTGTTAGACAATGGATGAAATTATATTTGTCAAATGAAAGACCATTGTAAGGTTTTGACTGCAGAATGGGATATATGTAGGCTTCTAGAATAAGACTTCTCCTATCACATGGTGTATGTGTGCATGTAGTTCAAACCGCTCGAAAAGTGGGCGATTAACCATGTTTCTCTTGCTTAATATTTTTTGTATCACAGCGCATCCATATTTTTAACTCTTATAAATTTGTTAGATTTTAGTCGAAATCGCTGCCTCCCTCTATTTCCCTAATCGAACATCTTGCAAGCAAGATCTTGTTCAAGATACAAGATATAGAAATGTTAACAGATCTTGAAAATTTAGGTACAAGATAATCACACTTTCTTATACCAAGATCTGCGATTAGATCTTGAGTACAGATGAATTGATAAGTTTAAGACGTCAAAATGTAACATTTTTTGCTCAAGACCTTGACTTAATGATAGTTACTAAATATTATTTTGTCATCGCTGTAAATTAGATTGTGGCGTATTCTTCAAGAAAAAATTATCTCCATCCATGGGTGCTCATCAGGACGAGGATGTTGAACCTTTTTGAATTAACCATCAGTCTCTAACTTGGTTCGCTGTACTTCTAATAGAAATTTGACTTCGGATTCAGATTTAGTGTGAAATTTTACATCGGAGTGACTGCTTTAGAAGTTCTTCGAGGCATCTCTAAATGAGTTCTAGTCATCGTTTTCAGAAGATGTGTATTTAAGTCAAGATCTTACAAATCTGTACCTAAGATCTAATTACAGATCTTGGCACAAGATAATGTGATTATCTTGCACCTAAATTTCCAAGATCTATTAACATTTCTGTACTTTGTACCTTAGCCAAGATCTTGCTTACAAAATGTTCGACTAGGGTTGTGAATGTGCTGAAGCTGTTGGCATCAGCCACAGCAACTATATTCGGTTTGTTTTCGAGTTTAGTTTTGTATTAAAGAGAGCGTCACAACAATAGCCATTCGTTAGATGACTCAATCAATAGAAAAATTAATGGTACCATCTGACGCAATTTATTGTGGCATATAAATATGGACTTTTTAACTTGCAATCGATATTTTCGAGATAGAAAAATATTAATTTAATACTGAAATTATAAAAAAATTGATGAAAAAGGAAAAAATTGTTCGAATCGTCGATTTTTAATAAAAACCGACGACATAGGTACTATTAAGTTCTATTAAGTACTGCTGATATGTTGATAGATGGATCAGGATGCTCTTCGCCGAAAGTCACATCACCGAAATGCAGATCTGCGAAATTCGGCGGACTGCATTTCGACGATTTAACTATCGGCCATCTTTCGTTTCGGTCGTGTCACTGTCAGTGATATGGCTATCGGCGTTTTTTTTATGTCAATGATCGAATCCATCAGTTAATAACTAATTTAAGTGAGTGATACAATAGATTACTAACTTGATCAAGTTAGTGACTAACTTGACTTAGTATCCAAGTCAAGTTTAGTCATTAGTTTAATTTCAGTGCTAACTATAAGCTAGTAAATGATAGAAAAGAATTCGACGATCCTTCTTTTATATAATGTTCATTTCGGCGCGAGTTTCGATGATGAGCATTACAATCAATAGATGGTTCCACCTTCGAAGCATTCTGTAGTGGACGCGGTAAAGGTGGCGCCATCTATTGACATGTCAACAGTATGGAATAGGAGTTGATAATACATGCAACATTTGATAGAGGTAGTTTCCTTTACAAGCCTACATATGTCCCACTCTATAGTGAAAAATGACTATGAAACTTATAGTCGCCTTTTACCAGTTTGTAGAGAATTGAACGAAGAATCTTTGAAATGAAAAGAATATCTCGATAGAATGAAGACTGGAAACTAATGGTTAAAATAGTAAGACTGCCATTTATTCTGTCGCACCCGTTATATGATCTTTTCACTGACTTGATATTCGGCGTATATTGCTTTTTTGTCTTCATCTGTCATGTTAACATATTTTGAAAGTGGTTTTGGTCTAAACAAGAATAAATGACATGGTTTCTAAGAATTTATTTATTCAAGAAAAATGAATGAAAGAAGATTCAAGAGCGATTTCCATCCTCAAGGATAGAGTACTGCAACCCGCGGATCGGGTACCCATACCCGTACCTGGATACGGGTACCCATACCCGTACCT
>CAJNOL010000120.1:65638-101214 GCA_905250125.1 Rotaria sordida
CGGGTACCCATACCCGTACCTGGATACGGGTACCCATACCCGTACCTGGATACGGGTACGAAAAGTTGTACTCATGCAATACTCTAGATTCATGAATTCTAATCATAGACAAGAACTTACCTCTTCCGTGGAGGAACGTATATTGATGATAATGATATTGATGAACTCCTATAATGATAAACAGATATATTTAAAAAACTTTTACATTTTTGTAGGAAAAGAATGATTTCATTTGTTTTTACCGCGAATCTTTTGAATACCTAAAATAGAATTCATTATGACAGTAAAACAATTTTCAATAATGTTAATACTTTCTGTCCGGTTTAATTTTCCTATCAAACATTTGTTTAAGTAGTTTTCGTTTCCATACAGCTAGACCAGCAACAACAGCAACAGCTAAAAGTGGAAATATGACAACCCATGCTTTTGATGATCCCGGATTATTAGGTGGCGTTGGTAAATCTTTATTTATATAAGATCAATCCGAATAGGAACCAAAAAACGTAAATATGACTCACTCTGTGTTTTAAATTGCTGAGAAAGCACATGAGTACAACCAGCAATTGTACAACCACCCACAATCACTCTATTCATTTTCATTTTTCAAAAAGAAATTCGAAGAATAGAAAAAAAAATGAAATATACTTATAATTTGTCGAAGGTTTTAATGGACCATTACATGGAGTAGATTTTACAGACTCGTTTAAACATATTGTTTCATTACCAAGTAATACAGTGATATTGCCATTCTTGTTTATTACTATACTAGGAGAAAAATAAAACTACGTAACAACTTTGTTTCATAAAAATACACATATTTTCACATAAATAAAACGATTCTGTTGTCACTTACGATTTTTTGCTGAAGAACTGATCAGAATTTCAGCAGCCAAATAATCGATTAATGCATTATTTAAAGCCTCAGCATATGTTCCATTCAATATTATTTCTGGCATATTATTATTTTGATCTACAAAGTAATAAATTATTTATATTTTCAAAGTGTATACAAAAAAAAACAAAAATGAAAAATGACTTTTTTACCTTGACGAACATAAATTAAATATTTCTTTACAATACCATACTCATCAGAAAATAATGATAGATCTATATTAATGACATATTGATTACTTGTTGATGCCTCATGCATTTCTTGTAGAATTATTTTATTCTTCACATCATTATCAGTTGGTTTTTTAGGTGCTGTACATAATTGAGATTAAATTAAAACAAAAATATGAAATTACTTACCTTCTGGTGATGTCGTAACAACAATCGACTTAGATGGCACGTTATAATTTGAATTGAGTCGAACGTAAAGCTCATAACTAAAAAAGAATAAATACATCTTCCGAGACCTATAAAGAATAAAACATTACTTACGTTTGAAAGGGTTTAATATCATCTGTATAATTATAAGAAAAAATTGTATCGCTGACTGAAACAATTGCGTCATTCGCATTTTCTATAGCAATATTGTTTTTGAATAGATCAAAAGATTGAATATATGAAGTTTCGTCTATTTTCCATTTAATATATATCGATCGAGATGCGTTTCTGTATTCTTCAATTATTGGTGTTGGAGGACCTAAATAAACGATGCATTCATTTTTTTTTATTAAATTAATAAAATAATCACAAAGTGAAATGGTGACCGGTGTTGAAATTGCGTTATTATAATGCATTTTCTGTGTTATAAAAGAACATTGATAGTCACATCCACGAGTTCCATTAAGTTGCAAAGTTGTGGAACAACTATTATGTTGACTTATAACATCAGAACAAGACGGTGATCGATGACCAACTGCAATACAATTTATTCTAATATTATCATAATCACTTTGAGGAGTAACAGGGAAACTAATACGACTTGTGTTAAAGAAGTTCTGTCCTCCATACAACACAGGTGTTAGACCTAGTTCAAACAGAATCAACATACTATAAAGTAGATTTACAATGATCTTAATCACTTACTTGTGTTAAATAGAAGTGGATCCGATGTAGCATCACTGAAATTTGCTTTCATAGTCCAAGCTTGACATTCATATTCAACTCCTTGAATTACTTGAGATATCCAAACGAAACTGCAGTTCGAACAGTTTGTAATTTTATTGGTTAGGTTCTGATTAGATTCGGGACAATTTTGATCTTTTGCATAACAATTAAAACGAAGTTCATCATAATATCCACGTGGAGGATTAAAACAAATCAATGCTGTTCCATCTTGTGTCACATTTCCATCCAAAGTTAAATTTGTTATTTTATCAAGGTCTAATATGACAACGAAATATAAGAAAAATTAAAATTTTATCATTATCTGCCTGTTACCTATGCGATATGTTTCAGTTTTAGTATCATTTGGAAACGTGTCATTTTCTTTATCAGATATTTTAATGGGTGATAAAATCAATGATGCTTCATAAACACAACCTGGTTGTAGATCGACACATGTATGTGTACAATTAATTAGAGAAGATTCGCTTGATTGATTGGAACTATCGCATTTAAAGGTGAGTTTGTCTGGTTCAGCTATTTCCTCACAATTTGATACTAAAATAGATGCTGATGTTAGATTTTCATGAACTGTTATGTTGATATTTGCTGAAGTATTAAGAAGTAATGGTTTAAGTGTAACAATGAAAGTTTTATTAATAATAGATTGATTATTTTTATGTATACCGAGAATGAATTCAAAGTCTCGACCAGCCTTATTTTCAATCCTGTGACATGTTATGTTAATTTCATTATTTGAAGAACATTCAAGAACAGAACAATTCGCTGGTGTATTCGTGTCTATTATTAAATCAGAGATGTTCATAGTAGAACAATCGTAAGTAACGAGTCCCGTAAACATTGATGATGTACGATAAGTCACATTAATGGCATTTGATTCTTTAGAAGTAAATATCATAGCTAGAAAAGGAAGTAGCACACGAATTAAATGAATTTCTAAAAAACAAAAATCAAATATTTACTTGTAGTAGTAACTGGTATTGTTGAATCATTCTCGAAGATTGTAGCTTGGCTTACTATTATATTTCTATTAGGAGTTATATAAACAGATGTGTCTGTTGTTGATGAATTCGTAGTTTGTTCTTTTAGAATTGCATTATCATTGAAATTATTACTCTTACTAATAATGTCATTTACATCTTCCATAACAATTGATGATTCAGTACTCATATCTATGATATTATTTTAAAGTTATACATATAAATATTAGTTCCTAACCTGAATTAGAAAGATTTATGGAATTCATCATAGAAAAATGGACTTCGGGTATAACACTAGCTGAATCATTTGTAATATTTTTCATTTGACCATGAGTACTTATTATAGTTATCTGAAATTGTACAAGAAAGATTATAATTCAAATAGTTATTGTCTGTTTTTACCAGTAGAAATATTTGAATTTGACGATGACATAATCTTAGAATTGTTATATTCATGATCAATTTTCTCTAATTGTACTGATTATTTTCACTAGTCTTCGTTTTTGTTGTCAAGACGACTATTGACTTACGTGTATTAGTTGAAGAAGAATTGTAATATTAGTTGACGAGTAATAGTTATTGGTAACTGAAAATGCATGAAACAGTCAACTTCAAGCACTATGTTATCAGGCAAGAGAATTTTTTTTTTCTTTTTCGTCTACCTGTTTAAACGTGTCTTTCATCACGTGTAAAAAAGTAAAGGAGAGTTACCTTTAGTAGTAATAAAAAAAAAATGTAAAAGTTGGCAGCTACCATAGTTAATATCAGAATGACAAGAACATGTGGATGAAAAAGTGTATGTCGACATCGAATCATTCCTTAAGCAAACATCGAAATATCGACTGTAGTTATATTATGTAAGGTTTCTTTTTTTAGAAAAAGAAAAGTTTATCAGTTTGAATTTTTTTATCATGAATGTCATTTAAATTGTCAAGACTTTTCTCCTTTAAAAAAGGAAATTTCAGCATTAATCTTTTATCGAACTTTTTGAATTATATATATATATATATATCGAAATATTTTATGCTAATATTAAAATCAACAGAGTAAATGCACGAACTATCAATAAAAATATGTACGAACACAACGCAGGTCACCATCGATTTATTGATGATAGCATCAGTATTAAACGATACGTTTTAATGATATAAATGTCGTGCCATTATCAAAAAAACAAATTCGTAAAAACGATAGTCTCACTTTATTTGAATTTATAAATATTTTCAATAGATTAGAAACGTATTAAACATTAATTCTTGTGCTTCAGAGATGAAAATTTATGCTTGATAATGTTTTTTTTTTTTTTGGTATAATTTGACTCTTTAGATCGTGTTGAAAAGACGCGTTGAACATTAATCATAAAGAAATTTTAAGAAGTCTCCCTCTCTAAAATGAAGTTTGTTTTTTTGAACATCCAATCATGATGAAATTTTCAATGGAGGTGTATCTCGAGCTAGACAGATCACAGTAAAAATTTCAGCTCGATGTATTGAGTCTACGAAGAGTTAGCAAAAGATTATGACTCAAAATTTAGGTTTCCGTGAATCCAAAATTTTTCCACCATTTCGAATGCTAGAAAGTTCGGACTGGTTTTAAAATGTAACCGATATATGGCGCTACAACTTAACAGGGCCCGATTTCTCGATTCTCTTCTAGAAAATTTCTTTGATGAAATATGAAAAAACCGATGGGGACAAGTCCAGAAAAGTTAGTTTATTATAAACATTAATGAGGAAATCGAAAAATTCGACTCTGTTAAGTTGTAGAACTAATTTTTGCCTTCATTTCGACGTCAAGCCCAGCTTTCTAGCGTTTAAAATGGCGGAGAAATCTAGGACGCACGGAAAAGTAAAAATCAAAAATCCTATTTTGAGAAAAAAACAAAACTTTTTAGAAAAAACCTTATTTTATCCTGAGAGATTCAGAAAAGCCTGTGCAATATCCTTAAATCTCATCATAAAATCAATAAATTATACTGCATTCGAAAGTAAACATTTAGCTCTATCTAACGAGCTAGAAATCACAAAATTGACATTTTTGGAGGAGGGGAGCCCACTTAAAAAGAAACTGGATTTTTTTGTGATTCTCTTCCGTCTTAGTTTTTAATATATAAATATGTAAAACAACCATCATCAATTATTTATTCATATATACAATATGCAAATGTAAAAATCTTTCTACTTATTAAAGTAGTATATAATATATTACATTCCTGGACAAAAGTAGTTGCCCACCCATGATGTGCTCTTGTTCTTTATGATATTGAGCTGATATATTCAGTGCATGCATACGATAATAAAGTTTAATTGCAAGCAGCAACCTGTTCCTTCGTTGGTTCGCATGTATTAGAGGTAGGATTTCCACAAAAACATTTTTCAGTGAAACTATGCAGACGACAAGTTTCTGTTTACCATTTTGCTATTCCACGAGCTACTACTGGTTGTTTTTTAGTGAATTCATGTCATAGCGCTAACTTGACTTCATTCAATATAAAACAGAAAAGTTTTTACCTTTTCTAAGTTCAAATTCCACTAATGTAGAAATCATTACACATTTTAAACTTCTATTCGAGTTTTCAACTATTAAAATTTATTAATCGAATACTCGGATGTGGATATGACGTCTCTCCTCTCAACCGACTTACCACAAATCCGCACCTCTAGTTGAAAACTTGTAACAATTCTTCGAGTCTTACATGTATGTCAAATTCAAAAAGTGTATAATAAACGTTGAATTGCTTTATAAGATGAGACTTGTGTTGCTACGTAGAGAGCCTATGGAGACTAGAGCAAACCTGTAATGATTCATGCTCTTCTGTTGCTGTTTTCTCGAGTTATGGCTATATTATTGAGTTTCTGACCAAGTACAGAGT
This sequence comes from Rotaria sordida, assembly GCA_905250125.1. Lineage (NCBI taxonomy): Eukaryota > Metazoa > Rotifera > Eurotatoria > Philodinida > Philodinidae > Rotaria > Rotaria sordida. Next base: position 71,504 of record CAJNOL010000120.1, read on the forward strand.
ATGTCATCGAAAATTCATAAGACCTCTCTATTAACGAAATTTTATAGCAGTGACCGAGTTCCTTGAGTTCGGAACTCATGGAAAGATATGGATGTAAGTGTGGACGGATCTGACTTTTGGTCCTCTCTACACTTGCAGCCACACACATATCGGAATGTTAATTAGGTGTTTAAATTTGTGAGTAAGCAAAGCGTGGTGATGTGAATTTCATTTATAATGCTAAGATTGATCTATTACCTAAATTTCCATAAATTTTTGACTTCTTAGAGTTGCACTTTTGAGAGTTTCATCAATTCAGAACTGATGGTATTTGGACATATCTCAAATTTTAGATCGAACTGACGACATTGAATTTTTGATGACCTACTCTACTGTTGACGAGAAATTTAGTAAAAGGGTCATAACTCGAGAAGAAAGCAACAAGTAGATAAATCGTTATCCCTTCGACCTGGTCTCCATGAACGTTGCTTAATGACACAAATCTCGTGTCAAAAAACTGCTTGGAAGAGATTATTTCGTTAGAAAAAACCTATAAATAGTATTTTTCATATGTCTGATTATTAAATATAAAATCGATTAAATACGAATGAATAACTGCATTTCACCCAATGTTAAACGAAGACTTAAAATTAAAGTTTTTCTTCTTTTATAGTGAATATTTGCATTCGATCGGTTTAAGAAAAACTTCTATCATAGGTAATAAATTGTTGATTTCAAGGTTAAATGGATGATATTCAAGTGTAATATAACAATATTTATTTTAATTAATGTAATAATCAATTTTATATATAAATTCAAATGTATTTTGTTGGTATTATTTGTAATAAAGTAATTTAATTTAATTTAGTTTATGTTCGTTTAAAAGTGGCATCTATCATCTAATGCTCTTATTGTATCAATAAATAAACAAATAATATTGCAATGGAGTATAAGTACAAGTAAATGATTTATTTTGCGCCATAAATATATATTGAATACATTTCTATATGTTAAATAAATGTCTATATTCTAGAAAATATTGATTAAAAAATGCCTCATCGTCGAAAATTTATTGATAAAAAAAAAGCTATAACATTTCAACTTGTTCATCGTAGTCAACATGATCCATTAATTGCTGATGATACTGTTGGTGAACGTGTACTTGTTCCACTTGGTGTAAGTTATTTATTAAAATAAATTCTTTGTTTTTTTTTATTTATTTGGAAAGAAAATTTTTTTTTAAACTAAAGGTTGAACAAAGAAAAACTGAACAACGTAAATTTGGAATTGATTATGATGATGATTATGATTATTTACAACATTTACGTGATCCATGTGCACCACCAGAAGAATATTCTGTTCATGTTAATCAAACCGAAGAAGAAGAAGAAGAAGAAGATGATGAGGATGAGGATGAGGATGAACAAGAAAATGTAACATAATACAAAAAGAAAAAGTTTTTTCTCGAATAGTTAATTATTTTTTCAATTTAGACTGTAACTCGTTTTAATCTTCCATCAACTGTTTTTGAAAGTAAAACAACAAATGAAATTGGAATGTTAAATCTTGCTGCTCCAGATTCTGGTAGAAATTTATTTTTATAAAAGAAAAAAAAAGAAGATATTTGAAATGTTTTTTTCAGATCCAAAAATTCATTGGGATCCTGATGTTATTGCTGCACTTGATGATGATGAATTCGATTATGATGCTGATGAAAATTTTCTTGATGATGATTTTATGCTCAAAGCTAATGGTATTCAACCACTTGCTGATGATGAATGTGATGAATTCGAGTAAAACAAAACAAAAAAAAAAATTTTTTTTTTTTCTTATTAAGAAAAATTCTTCTTTTGTTTTATGTAGAGACGAAATAATAGATGAAATTTTACCAACGACTATTCCACCACGTTTTATCCCAAAAACTAATAAACCAATTCCACTTGCATTAAGACGTTTTCTTGATCAAGATGATGATGGCGAAGATGATATTGAATCAAATATGTCTTATCAAGATGATGATGATAAGCAAACATCAAAAACAAAATATACAAATTATTCAATGACATCATCAGTTATTAGAAGAAATCAAGGATTACAAAATATTGATGATCATTTTGATAAAATTTTTGATGAATATAATGATGAAAATATTGGTGGTTTAGATTCTCATCATATTAATCAACAAGGTGCTTCAATTCAAGATGATCTTGTTCAACAAACTATTCAACAATTTGAACAACAACAAATGCAAACGTAATATTTATTTATTTATATAAATTATATTTTTAAATAGAAAATGTCTCCAAATATGATTCACCAATTAGTTTAGTACAAAAGGAAATGTTCTTCTTAATCTCAAGAATAACACATCTTTTCGAGCATTCTAAAGTTCATCGAACTTACCGATGGGCGAAATTTCAGTTTGAAATTTTTTAATTCAAATTTTTCAAAAATATGTTGCCAAAGATATAAAATTCAGTAGTATTGTAATAACTTCGAAAGGAGTGTCTATGAAAGCGTTGAGCTATTGTCAAAAAACTCGTCTGCCAAATTTTTAGCTTCAAAAATTCAATTATTGAAATTGCATCAATCGATATATAAAATACGAAAAAAGCATTCTTTTTCTTTTTTAGTGAGGAACAAATTGAACATGCAGCAATTGAAAAAACAAAAAAATTAGCTAAACGATTATTAAATGAACCTGAAAAATTGACAACAGTAACTGTTGATGATGATGAAAACGATGATGAAAAATGGGATTGTGAAACAATATTAACAACATATTCAAATATATATAATCATCCAAAATTAATAACACAAAATCCAATAAATCGAATACGTTTATCAAAAAAAACAGGTTTACCTTTAAATGATAATAATAATAAAATAAAAATAAAAGAATCAACAAATGATGATGATGACGATGATAATGAATCAACGAATCAACAAACAATTACATTCGAAAGAAAAAAAGGTGAAACAAGTGAAGAACGACGTACACGAAAAAATGCTGTTAAAGAAATTCGAAGAGTAAAATTTTTAATTCTTTTTTTTTTTGCTTTTTCGTTTCGTATTAAAATTTTTTTATTCTATTTTAGGATCGTCGAATAATTAAAAAAGCAACAAAAATCGCTTTTAAACAAGAAGAACAGAAACAATTACATGAACAAGCTTTAAATTCAACACAAGCACATTTACAAAGTCTTCGTGTTACTTAAAATTGTTTTTTGTATTATGATAAAAGAAATTTAATATAATTTCATTCGTTTTGTTGTTCTTTTTCTTAGTTTCACTTTTTCTAGATAAAGAAATTTCTTGCAAAAAAAAAACAAATGTCTAATCCGGAACAAATAAAACATGCTATTGAAATTCGTACAACAAAACCATTTACAGATCAAAAACCTGGTACAAGTGGATTAAGAAAACCAACAAAAACATTTAAAGCAAATCAATATTTTGAAAATTTTATTCAAGCTTATTTTGATGATTTAACTGAAACAATGAATGGTAAACCACCAACATTAGTTGTTGGAGGTGATGGAAGACATTTTGTACGAGAAAGTGCTCAAATTATTATTCAAATGGCTGCTGCCAATAATGTAAGAATTATTTATATTTTGATTCGATTTTTCTTTCAAATTTATTATTTTAAAATCAAAGAAGAAAATTTTCTACGAAGTCAAAGTTTTATTTGTGTTCGTCCTTTATGTTTGATTGCTAAGGTCAAAAGTCAATAAGAACAAACTATTAAAATAGCTAATCTCGATAATGAGTTATATATTAATATGAATTCGGATTTCTTTTTTATATGAATGATATAAAAACTCTGAACGTCAATTTTAGACAAGTTTTTGTTAGAGGTCAATGAGTTCAAAAAAGGCATGTCACTATATAACAGTGCTTTGATCATTCTAAAACTCTGTAGATTCTAACTATTCTTGGATATTTTTTTAAATGTCAACTATAATTTTTTGTATAACTATCGAAGTCAAATTTTCACTATTCGATAGAACAATGCAGGAGACATCTATCGATGTAATATTCATTAAGTTCTAGGACGTTATTTCAAGGATATTTCTAAGTGAACTTTTTTTTTCTGTTGCACATTTCTACAAGTTTTCGTAGCAATTTACAGTCAAGGGTAATCTGTATTATCCATAAAATTTCCAGATTTGAGAAAACTTTTCCTGAAGCTTAAGTCTAGGATGAGAATGAAACAGTCGAACAATTATATAGGAAATACAGCACTCTTCAGACTATATTTTGGTGTAGTTTGAACATAGATTGCTATGAAAATCTGTAGAAATATCCTTGAAAAACTTCCTAGAACTTAATGAATATTACATTGATAGATGTTTCCTGCATTGCTATATCTAATGACGAGAACTCGACTTTGATAGCTATTCAAGATAATAGTGGTTGGTATTTTTTTAAAAATCCGACAATAGTTTAAATTTTCCAGGTTTTAGTATTTAATACAACAAACAGATCTTATTGTAGGTGTTAATCAGTAGGGTGATTGTATTATTGATCTAGTAGAGTCACAATAAGATGGATATAGAAAAGTATGAACTAATTCAATTCGAAGATTAAGTAAAACTCAATAGTATATGTGAGAGTTTGTCGAGAGTATGGATGGTGAGCTTGGAAGCTTACTAAATGATTAAATCAATGTGTTTCATAGGCTAATATGGTAGTTGAACCAACGAAACGACGAATAAAATTATGTTTGCTATTTCCTTATAGCATGTATCGTAGATATTATTATTAGACAAAAAGAAATTATGTATTGAAGATCTATCTGACAATATAAAGAAGTTTTGTTTAGTATAACAAGGTTAAATGAATCTAATAAATTGTTCTAAATACAAACATTGTCGAAATGATAGAATTTCATAGCGCACATATCAACTATTCATTTATTTAGCATTTTTTAAAATAAACTATTTAAAATCATCTAACGATATACCATAAAGACGATTATAAGGTTTTGACCAAACAACGGAACGTATGTAGGTTTGCAAAGGAAGACTTCCTCTATTAGATCATATAGCTATTACCAAGTTCTACTGCGCACCGTAGAGATGTTGATAGATGGCGTCACCTATTCACATCTTTACAATACGGTTTAGAACTGGAAAATATCTATATAATCTAACAGAGAAAGTCTTCTTTTTAGGGAGCTGTAGGTCCTTTCAGATCCGACCGGTTTCGAGTCCAACCTTTTATTTTTTGTTGAGCCCGGTTACACGTTTTTGTAGACCCGCTGCTCCTCAGACGAGAAATCCAGCAACAAAATATAACTGTACGTTGAGTTTTTTTCTGAGAGTAGCGAATAAATAGCTGAAACCTTGATCCTTTACTTGTTCATGTACACGAAGAGTGACACGTATTGATGGAAAAAAAACTTCGGGTTTGGGTCCAGACCCAGAAAAACGTGGGCTCGCAGCTCCCTACTTCCTTTAGAAGTCTACATATGTCCCGTTGTTTCATCAAAAACGACTGTGGCACTTGTAAACGCCTTTATAAGAGTCAAAGTTTGTGAGTTCCACACTTTGACTTTGAACTGATAAGTTGATTGATCTCTAGTATCTATATGAGAAGTTTATAATTTATTGAGATACAAGATAAATAAGAAAAAAGGAAATTACAAAGAAGAAATAAATAAAACGAAATATAAGAATTTTTCTATTCTAACTAAAATTTAAATTTAGATTAAAAAATTATTGGTTGCACGAGATGCAAAAATGTCAACACCAGCTGTTTCATGTGTAATTCGAAAGTATGGTACTGATGGTGGAATTGTTCTTACTGCAAGTCATAATCCGGGTGGTATTGATAATGATTTTGGTGTGAAATTTAATATTGCAAATGGAGGTTTGTTCTTTATTGAATAAATAATCATAATCAAAAGAAAAAAAAAATCTCTAATTAAGGTCCCGCACCGGAAGCAGTAACGAATAGTGTTTATGATAAAAGTCGTCAATTAACAAATATTCGTCTTTGTCCAACATTAACAAATATTGATTTATTAACACTTGGTAAACATACATATGAAATAGAAGGTCGTTCAATACCATTTGAAATTGAAATAATTGATTCTGTTGATGATTATGTTCAATTCATGAAAGAAATATTTGATTTTGATAAAATTCGAAATTTACTCAATGGAGAAAAAGGAAAATTTCCAATAATGATAAATGCTTTATCAGGTGTAATGGGTCCATATGTTTTACGAATATTTCATCAAGAATTAAATGCAAAAAATGCAGTTACTGTTAAAAATTGCGAAAATTTAGAAGATTTTGGTGGACATCATCCTGATCCAAATTTAACTTATGCTCATGAATTAGTTGAAGATATGGAACATGGAGATTATGAATTTGGAGCTGCATTTGATGGAGATGGAGTTAGTTTCATATTTTTTTTCAATCGATACAAATATTTCTTTTATTTGTTTGTTTTTTTTTCTCTTAATTAAATAGGATCGTAATATGATTTTAGGCAAAGGTGGATTTTTTGTTACACCTTGTGATTCATTAGCTGTTTTAGCTGCTAATCTTAATGTTATTCCATATTTTCAAAAGCATGGTATTCATGGTTATGCAAGAAGTATGCCTACATCTGGTGCAGTTGATCGGTTTGTATAAAAAAAGAAATTTCTTTTCTTTATAAAGTAATATGTGTGTTATTCTACATACTATAATCGAATTAGTTAGAAGATACTTACTCTTTTTTTTCTTTTGGATTATTTTATAAAAGAAAAGTTAACAATGAGATCAGTTGTTTTTGTTTATCATCATGATTTTTAGTTCAATAAGCAATATATTGTAAACTCTAACCTTCTAATAAAATAGAATTATTTTACTTTGATTTCAATAACAACCGGATATTGTCACAGTTGAAGCGTATGCCCTTTGAACTAGTTCTCGGTGTGACTCATAGTTATCACAGTTATGGATATTGAAATCAGAAATAGAACCGGTACCGCTCGTCAAAAATTCAGATCAGTTCCATCTCTGATTGAAATAGTCGCTTGTTTTATGTTGGCGTAAACTGTATTAGAGTTTCTATACTAAAAATAATCTCACCTTTTTTAACTTCTTTCGAGAATTTGTTTAGGTTTTCTCAATGAATATATATCACCGCTGAAATTGAGTTGTTCATTATTCACTTAATACAATAATCGTTTTTTTTTCGCTGCAGCAAATTTTTGATTCTTTGAACAATAAATTCGGTATATCTGATGTTCGTCAACAGTATACATTGTTTACGAAAAGAGGTCACGCGAGTCGCGACAAACCAGAGTTGTCGTACTCCTCCATCTGTAGATAATGATATTTGACATAGTCAACTTTCAGCAAAGTTTCATTACATATCCTCTATGAAATACTTACGAGAGAACCTCTCTAGTCGGTAAAAAGCGTTTGAGCTCAAATTTTTCCCCACAGGTTGTGGATGTATAGATTAAAAGAATATGGATCCAAGTTACGATTTGGCTGTGATATCGAGTTTTTACTACTATCGTCCTATAGGACTTTATCTTCCCAGTAAAATCAAAGTTTCGAGTTTTGATCTGGAACTTTACACTCATCAAGATCTCAATTAGACTAACTTGTCTACAAATTTTCAGACTTTCTGGATGAATTATCTCTAAGATATGGATTTTCAACGTCTATATATTCCCTACTTGTGGACAAAATTTGAGCTCAAAAGCTTTTTAGCATTGGTGAGATATCCCCGTTAGAGCAAAAAAATTAATAAGGCACAATGGTGATGATCAGTTTATCGGCTGGTAACTGTTATCGGTTCCATCTCTGGTGACCGCTATAACCGTGACAAAAAAAAACTTCGACACGTCGGGTACTATTTAAGACCTTGAAGAATATCATAGGAAGTTTGATATGATTTTAAAAGTCTGATCTTTTCGTTTTGCCTATTGATTAAAATCGACAGAAAACTGCACAGTATCAATAATAGTTTGTTTTTCTGGATTGAATGCATTTATTTATTTTTATATTTAATTAGTGTGGCTGCAAAAAATCAAAAATTACTATATGAAGTTCCAACTGGTTGGAAATTTTTTGGAAATTTAATGGATTCAAAATTAATTTCAATTTGTGGTGAAGAATCATTTGGAACAGGTTCTGATCATATTCGGTATATATATTTGTTGAATTTAATTTCAAAATTACAAAAAAAAAAAGAATTATTTTTGTTATATTTGTATAGAGAAAAAGATGGTATGTGGGCTGTACTTGCATGGTTATCATTATTAGCTAATATTGATCGATCTGTTGAAAAAATTTTACATGCACATTGGAATACATATGGACGAAATTTTTTTACACGGTATTTTAAACGTTTTTTTTTTTTTTTTATTTTGATCAAATTAAAATTAAATTATTAAATATATAGTTATGATTATGAAGAAATCGATGGTCCTGGTCCATTTTCAATGTTGAAAAAACTTGAACAAATGTGTATGTCAAATGAATTAGTTAATAAATCATTTAATACACCCTATGGAAATAAACAATATACAATTAAAATAATGGATGATTTTCATTATCAAGATCCAGTTGATGGAAGTTATACAGAAAAACAAGGTATTCGAATTATATTTACTGATGGTTCAAGATTAGTTTTTCGTCTAAGTGGTACAGGTGCACGTGGTGCTACTGTTCGTCTTTATGTTGATTCATATGAAAATAATCCTTCGACTTATACTAAAGATGCACAGGTTGAGTTTATTTGTTTGTTGTTTTTATTTAACAATAAATATTTATTTTTGTTAATTAATTTGTCTTATAGGAAATGCTTAGACCATTGGTTTCATTAGGACTTGAAATAGCTCAATTGGAAGAATTTACTGGACGTGACAAACCAACTGTGATTACTTAATTCATTTATGATTATTATTTATGTTTGCATGTCATAGTCCGGCGATTTCAACAAACAAATTTTATTTAGTTCTCCGATTCAAACCTGCTTGTGCTTTTTTTTCATAGATAGTTTTGTTTTTCTGTATTTTAATCCTGCATTTCCCTTGTTAAACTAGTATTGTTTATCTAGCCATTTCTCTTTTTTTTTGTCAGTAATATAAACTTAGTTTTAAAATGATTGATTTTATTTTAAATATGATAATGAACAAAGAAACGAATGTTTAAAATGAAATTCTTTTGTTATTTTTCAATATTTATGATTAAATCGAGGTTTAACAGATATTTTGTTGCTCGGAGCAACATAACCTACAAGAAAATGTATACAAAATTTTGTGTTGTTTCTTACTAAAAATACGACTAATGCGCAATATTTTAATATGTCATTGAAATCTCGTCTACGGCCTTTATTCGTCCCAAAGATAAATTCATTTACTCGAATATTAATGTTTCCGGAACTAACAAGATTATTATCTATGTTCGATTTCTCTTTAATACAAGATTCACTTCTGAAACTTGTAGATAATAATATTTAACTGTAGATAAAACTTCTCAAAAATTTTGAACTTGTGTCATTATTGTATTATTGATCTGCAAAAAAAACGATAGATATTTTCTCTTCTATAACAATGAACATCGTCTTTAAAATGTTTGATGAACTTCAATGAAATTATTAATACAGATAGCTCGGACAACACAGAATACTCTTCCTTCTCAGAGTTATAAGTCTGACGACGATAATAAGTGTCTGTACACAAGTTTTCAAACTTTCAACACATACAATAGTCGAGATCGACTGGGGTGAAGACTTTTGTTTCTCGCAAGAACAATCATATCATGTTGTTCGGAATTAAATCCTACATTCGATTGAATGAACAGAGACATTGAAAAGGTCATGGGAGCAGAGAATACAAAATTCTCTACTCATTGATGTCAACTACTTTATTTTTAGCATCGATTCGGATGAACAAAAATATATACATATCGATAGATGCTTGGAGAAAATCGGAAATTGCAGTTAGACGATTAAGTGGGTGTTCATCTTCTAAATTTTATACCGACAAAAGAAAAGCTATTTGAAAAATAAAGACGGTCGTTTTGTAGAACAGGAAATTCTCTATCGAATGAGTCTAAAAACAAAGTCTCGTATATGTTGAGAAGTACATTTTATCTCGTTATACAATCGACTATTCTTTGAAAAAAAAACGATTTTGAATGATACTTTATACCAGATTAAAAGCAATTTTCAATCAGTAAATAATAGTAAGATTGTGTTATAATACAATCTAGAGACGGATGATTAATGTCAAGTTGTTTATTACAAATAACTATTAGTATTTGATGACAATTCAATGTCTCAAAATATTTTTCTTTATTTATCAGAGTTATTATTGACGTTAATGTTGACATTGAAGTACATCTAGATCATTTTATCTATAGATTCGTTGTACAATTACTAATATCTTCTGATATAACAAATATGATCGTTTTTCCTCCATTAAGAATATTATAAATATAGTTTTATTATATGTTATATTAAAATTATTTGAATAGAATATTCTCTTATCATTCCTAAGCAATTTAAAGCATCATTTCAAATTTGATTCATAATAAGATTTTTGTGTTTGATTACATTACGAAATTTTTTTATCAAAAAGTTCGATTCATTTATTACTATTGAGTAGCTTAGCAACAAAACTGAAAAGTGCATGTAAACATTGTTATACTTAGTCTATATCTTATATTATCTGAACAAATATAATAGGATTTGTTTCATTCACATTAAACTAATTCCTCATAGACACAAAAAAGAATGTCATTTTAACTGATTCATATTCTGTTTTGATTACGATAAATATAATACTAACAAGTTGAAAGATTAATTCTACCTTGAATAAAATTTGTTTTACATAAGAAAAATATGCATAAAGTTTGAAAAATATAATGTTGAATGTCATTTATCGAACTATATTTTGAGAGAAAAATACTTGAGATTACTGACGAGTGATATTAGTTGAAAGAAATGAATATATCAACGTACGTTTGTCAACAGAATCTTTCAACATTTGACTATTATCTTTCAACAGATTTATTGACTTTGGTAAAAATAAATCTATCAAGATTATTTGTTTTTCTATATTATTTTTTGTTGAATATCGTAAATAAAAGAAAAAAGTCAAAATAAATATAACATCCTCATTTAAAATCTTCAATTAATCATCATTAGTTGTTTTTACTATTGTCTAGATAAAGTGATAAATTGATTTTTTATCAGTTTGAATTAGTTTTATTTAGATAAGACAGTCCAATTAATAAAATATCAACAAATAAATTAACAATTGAATATTCATCCATGATTTTTATCCTTTGTTGATTCTATGGAAATAAACTGATCAATTATACTTGATTAATTTTTGTTTATGTCTTCATTCAGTTTGACCTTCTTTTATTAGGTTAATAAGTTTGTCCAATTAAACTATCAGATTTCTTTATCCTATATTAAAAAATAACCACTAATTCTATTTCTATTTGAAAATCTAATAAAAAGAAAATGAATATGATTGAATAAAACTACTGATTAACTCATTGTTTATTTTCATTTCTTTTGTCTAGACAATAAACATAAATTAAAATAATTTATCATCGATAATAAACTGACTATAAGAATGATTCGATCAAAGTCATCGATTCCGAATCCAAATAATTTAATTATTCATCAGTATAGATTGTATCTATTAACGACATTGATGATCATTTTTAAATGTAATAAAATCATATTGATAGAAGTTTGTTGTTATTCATAAACTTTAACATTGTTTATTGGATCATCGAGTCAAATCAAACAAAAATTTCTTTCAAAATTGAATCATTTTTCTTTTGTATTCTATGGAGAGAACAAGCATTTTTTTTTAATACTAATTTCAAATAAAAATAAAATCCGGAAAAAAAAATTAATTTTATTCAATAGAATAGTAAAAAATAATTTGTAAAATTGAAAATTCCATCAATGTATGATGTTGATTGTTTGTTCAATTTAGTTATTTAATATGTAATAAATACGAAAAAATTCTATTCTATTCATATTCACTTATATAGATCTTGATGTGGGAGGAGAAATTGGGGCGGTCTATCTCTCTTTCTCTACTTTTTACGCCATGTTTGCGAAATTCTAAGAAGGCACCATTTCTTAATTAATTTCTGCCAGACTGTCTGCCTCTGACTCATTGTCAATTTCTTTACTTCTCGTCAAAACTATTGAGGATCTTGTTCACATTATAAAAATCTAATGCTTGTCATTTTCTTCTCTTTTCTTTCAACTTTCATTGTTACACTTCTATTTTATATTAATTTAATTATTTGATTACTTTTTATTTATTATCTTTTCTAGAAATTTTTTCATTATTTAAAATATTTTATTGTAATAAACAGTTTTAAATCATTGGTATATATATTGATTTATTTTATTTTTAGATACAATTTATAAGATCTACCTTTTTCATTAGTATTCTAACATTCAATTGTTACAATTACTTACAAATAATTACTGACATTTGTAATATAAAATTAACTTGATACATGTCAATGATATTCTCTCTATAGAATTTCATGTCTTCATTTCAAATAGATTTTCCTTTGTTTAATGCAGTTTTCAAGTGTCATTAACAGGTTAATCATACTGCTCTGACGTATCTAGTGACCTTAATAAACAAAAAGATTATGAAAGATACAATACAAATAATTATCACAAATATTGTAATAAATATGAAATCCTATTTCTATTTTGTAGTTTTTTGTATAAATCTCCAAAATAACTATCAAAAACTAAATCCATCTTCATTATCTATATAGGATGAGAACTATTCAAAGTTAGTTATTGATGATGTTTGATAATAATTTCCTGTTTAATTTAAAGCATTATTATGATCTTAATTGAGAAAATGCATTCTATCGAACTGAATGAACTATTTAGTAGTTTTAGTCATTTTCAAGATGATGACATCATGTATAAGAAAATCTATTGGAAAAATGTTTCGTAATTAATCTTTCTTTTTTTTTGACTTGTCTATTATGATAAACGACATTCCTCTTTGAAAAATTTCTTGTTTTTTTTTGTTTTATCATATTAATGTAAACATAAGTTTGTACCAAAGTGAAAAGATAGACATAAATAATTGAAATGTGATATTCTTATGAGTACTTATTTTCTATTGAAAGTACAAAGTAGTATCAAAATATTTCAATGATTTTCATAATTAATTAAACACGTTTGTATTCATATAGATAAAAAATCTTTGTTTGAGAAGAAAATGATTTTTTTTCTTTTCTTTTTTATATCTTATAGAAGTAAAAAGAACGTGAAAATTAAATTTCTTTTTTCTTTTTTCTATTATTTATTTCTATAGACGACAAAATGCCAAAAGGTCGAAATGAATCCAACGTAGATAAAAGAATAATAATAATGGGAAAAAAAAGAAGAGAAGAAACTTATTGCTTGAATAAAATAATGATTGATACTTATTGAAGTCGTTTGTCTTTGTCCTTTTTTTGATTTTCTATATATATTGATAGGTATATGTTTGTATCAAAGCGTTGGCGTTATAGCTCCTCCTGTTAATTGTTTGTCTCGTTCGACAGAAATCTTGTCGACTTTTTTTTTTTATATGTGTCTATTCTCATCTAATCAAAAGAACTATTCATTCATCTATTCATTTTTTGATCTAGTTTTTTAGTACGATGTCTGTCTATTCCTTTCTAATAAAGAAAAGTCATCGATTTATAATTATTTTTGAGCGAGATTTTTTTTTTTCAAAATGACCTTCAATAATTATTATTCTTGTTATTCAATAAATACTTCCCATGATAATTGAAATTGATAAATGATAGGGCATGGTTTTTGTCAGAATTTCTAATAGCAAAAAACAATTGATATACATTAAAATGACCTGTATTTGTCTAATGTTCTCTTTAGGGGTTTATGATGCATATAAAATATCTCTAAATGATTGTGATTCTTTCATAAGATTGTTTGACACTTGATGTGTTGATAAGACTTCTTTTTTTCTATTTGTTATGATCTGTTTTTTTTTGTTGTATATAAGGTATTATTCTTGTAAGAGAAACTAATATTTTCTATTTATACCAGTATCTTCTAGAAAAGAAAATAAGAAAAAAATGGCAAAATAACGCCTGTCTTCTGGCCCATCTATCATCGTTTTATGATAGGCTTTATTCGATTGTAAACTATGTTAATTGAACTAAGAAAATAGTGGAAATATAAAAAAATAAGACGCAGAAGAAGAAAATAAACAGTTAATAGTATTTATTATTATTTCATTTATTTAATATTAGTTTATTTTATTCTTTAATTTAATCGATATCTTCTTCGTTAGACAACATAGATGATTATCATTAAATTTGTTCTTAGTTATTATCATATATCTGTATATAGTCTGTTTATTGTTTTTTTAGATATTGAGGTTGACGAACACAAGTGTAAACTCATCTATAATCCATATGTGCGATTAACAGTTGTCAGTTTACAGATGGGAAAACAGTATGTATCAAATATAATGTTTTTTTCTACGAGGAATAATGTTTTTTAATGTGTTGAGCGTATTATTGATTATCTAATAAACTATTAGAACAAGATTGAATGATAGATGTCTGAATATAGAAGTAAATATCATTGACACTCGATATTTTGTTTCCGGCATTAATCAATAAAAAGAATATTACGTTTTTTTCAGTTTTCAGGAACTTCAGACATCACGTTTGAATCATTTAGATTTTCTTGATGTTTTGTGTTTTTGCATCTGTTTCTCTCTTTATATATATAGATAGTGAAGACTAATCAAGGTGAATTGTACTATATAGACAATAGAATTCTTTCTTTCTTTCGTTCTTAGTTGCTTCCATTTTTCTTATTATTTATATTTGCATTTTCATATATATATATATATATATATATATATATAGCTGTTCTATTTGTAAACTAATCTTGTTTCTTTTTCTTTCCATTTATATATTAATCGAAATAGACACGCAATTAGGTATTTGTATAAAGATGAGGATAATCGAATGATTGAATCATTATTTTACTTATTACCTGGAAAAGGAAATAACATTCACATAACGTTTAATAATAACCTTGTAATTATATAGATTGTACTCCTATTGCACTATTTTTCTTCATTATAAAGTTTTGATCTTTTTTTGTATATGAGGAAAAAAAACAGAAACTCAGGAGCTGGAAGAGAGCGGAAAGACACATTCGTATTTTTATTCAAGGTTATTCTTTTCTATTGTTTGCATAATTATGTAGTGTTTCCTATGAAAAAATAATGTGACTATTCATATACGCATCACTTATCAAAACTATAGAATCATATTATATAAGAAAGGCATAGCATCTATGGATGAATGGATATATTCGAACTTGAAAAACTAATAGAAAAGTAACATGTTTATAGTATAAGCTTGATTAATTTTAACTCTAGTTTTGTCTTTTTATTTTCAAATAATTATTAAATGATTGAATTTGACATATATATATATAAGATACTTATTTGTCATGTTTGATTATTAAAATAAATGTTGAACATAAAATGTTTCATGCATCTCTATACAATTTCATAGTTGAATAGTAACATAATTCTTAATGACACATAAAATAGTTTCAATAAATCTATTTTTCTAAAGGTAAATGTTATGAATTTATTGTGCATTATCTCAGCATGTGATCGCACAACTACGAATTGCGCAGCTACTAAAATATGTAATTTAGTGAGTCTATCAATTAAACATCATATTTTTGCGTTTATTCATTTATAGTTTGATTCATCTTGAGTAATCAAATTCTTCTGAAGAGTTATCTGTTTTTTGAAATGATATTTATTTAGTTTAAAAAAAAATCAAACAAGAATTGAATAGCTCTTATTTATTAATTTAATTATAATCGAAATTTATAAAAAGAGAAAAAAAATAAGTGAAAACATCATCTTAAGTGTCCTTACTTCATTTTTCTTTCTATATTTATACACGATTATTTGAAGAGTTTGTTTACTAATCTTCAGGATCCATCGATCTTATTCATTCGTCTTTTTTTCTCCTTTCTTTTTAAGTTGACTACGTCACGCGTATTGCTGATCAACATCCATTCCGGAAAATTGAACTCGAGAGTGGAGAATAACTTCCAAAAATAAAAAAAAAAAAGATCCACACCCCGTACATATATAAGATGGAACCAATGAGCCGTTATCTAATTGTTTTTTGTGATCGGATGCACTAAATATAAATGAGAACGAAGAAAAAAACTATTCGTTGCAAGTAAAAAAAAAAAAAAGAGGAGCAGGAGAAAGATAAATTTACTGCTTGATCAAGTCTCAAAAGCTATAGAAAATGTACGTGATTGATCGAGAATGAACAGAATTCAGATCCGGTTCCTTCGTTCTTTTTTTCTTTTATATTCAAAGCAATCATCTCACCTTCTTATTTCCATAATAACAATAATAGTATGTTGGATCAAATTTCATCATCTTACTCAGTTGTTGTTACTCTTACTGTTAGTTGTATTCTCCTACGCAAAAGACGAAGAAAATAGAAATAGTTTTATTTGGTGCTTCTGTACTCGATCTCAACAGTTCTTTGTTCCTATACTTTATATGTATTTAAGATGTTTTTCATTATTATTATTATTTTTTTTTGCTGGTTTTTTTTTTTGCTTTTATCTTAGTTATTCATTTCAACGAGTAACTAAAACGTGAAATCAAGAAAGAAAAAACAAATGAAGATGAGTATAAAACGCAATTAGGTCTTAATGTGACAGGTTATTGACATTGATTATCTGATCATTTTTGTTTTGCCGCAAATACATATAACTTATCAAAATCATCTAAATAATTACATGAGCAGCAATGTGAATAAGAACAGAATATATATATCATGCCTTCTCTATCTTTTTTTTCTCCTATCGTTTCACATTGATGACTGCATATATATATAAACTGAAGTATACAAAATCGTTCTTCAATTCATTGCACACTACTATTTCGAGTACTCGATTTTTCAATACAGGTATTTTCGAAGCTTCTTCTTCTTTTCTTTTTTTTTATTAACTGAATCTTCTTATTACATTTGCACTAGGAGATAGATTGAAATGAATATTTATTGTATAGGGTATAAGCTGCCTGTTGATTGAATTAGTAGCGCATCAGGATTATCTATACTAAATGACAGGCTATAAAAGGAAAAAAAAAAGTAATTGTTTGGGTCGCCTGTCGATGGATCGTTAGATTTGTGACACTTGCGAAAGTAGTGCAAACTTTCGTAGACATAGAGATGTAAGAGCAGACATAACATAAATGCGAGAAAACGATACATGACAATAATAATACAAGAAAAAAATAAAGGAGAAGAAGAAGAAGAAGAAGAAGAAGGAGAGAACGAAGAGAAAAAATGTGAATACTATGATTTATATTATCAGACTATCCTGATGACTTTTACAGTCTCTATCGTTACTAAAGAAGAGAAACGAGAAGGGAAAAATATAGAGACAATTTATGAAAAGAAAGAGTTTTCCAATTAGAAAAAAAAGAAAGCTTGTTCTAATATGTAAGTATTGTGTAAGTCAAGAAAAATGAGCAGATTTCTATTCAACAATGTTTTCCATTTTTGATTATCATAGATAATTTATATCTAAACATATTAACATTTAGATGATTTCTGTTGCATTTCTATATATCGGTGATTTTTATTCATAAATTTAACATATATATATATATATATATTTCAATGTTTGGCTCTTTGGATGTTTCGCCTACGGGCTTTAATTTAACGTTAGATGAACAAGATGAACTTGTTAAAAGTGTTATCAATTTTTTGGGACATCGTAGACGAGATAAATTTGCTTTTCCATTACTTATAACACTTTATTCATTTATATTTGCAACTGGATTAACTGGAAACCTTTGTATGTTTTTGATTTGTTTTTATATTTCAAAAAAAATATATATAAAATAAAATGAAAAAAATATTTTTATTTTAAAGGTACTTGTTTTATAATTTGGAAAAGTCGTGACATGCATACTCCAACGAATTTTTATCTTTTTTCACTTGCTGTTTCTGATCTTTTATTAATTAGTCTTGGTAAGTATTAACTAAATTGATCATTTTTCTATGTTTAGTCAAATTTTCATGATGGATTGTAATATCTATAGTGAAAGTACTGAGGTTTAGGACATCTTGTTACAGTTATGATATAGATAGTTTTTAGTTCTTAAAAGTTTGAATATTTATAAATGACATGTTTGTGGTTGTTTGATTAATTAATCTGTGAAAATATTTCTAATACATGCCTGTCAAATTCTTTAATTCTCTTTTCAAGTACTTATGAACTAAAATAATTTTCAATAGACTATTCGACCGATTATCTCCAATATAATAATAGCAGGGATATTTTTGTTTTCGGATGTCCTGCTAGAATTACTTAGCAAACGGAAATTATGAACTTAGTATTTTTATTAGTATTGTTAATCTTTCAGACATATTTTTATTTGTAAAGAAACTTATTAATTCTAGTTAAATGATTCATTAAAAGTGTCAGACAATTTTTAATATCGTTTTTTTTCTTTTTGTGGAAACAAAATGAATATTTCTAATAAGACATACAAAATCTATAATTATGATATGAGTATAATCAATTTTAATATAATTCGAAAGAAAAATTAAACAATAAATAGAGTTAACAAAACTAAATAGATAAATAATATATTATTTTTTAATTCTAGGTCTTTCTGTAGAGATGTACAATATATACGAATCATGGCCTTGGTAAATAATTATTTTTAAGGATAAAAGAAAAAGCAATAGGTGAATTTCTTTTTTTTTTGTCTTTTATTAATCCAGGATTTTTGGTGAAGCATTTTGTGTATTTCGTACCGTCGTACTTGAAATTGTAACATCAGCATCAATATTAACTGTATTATGCTTTACAGTTGAACGTTATTTAGCTATTTGTTTTCCAATAATATCTCAAAAAGTACTTGGTGGTTTAAGTCGAGCATTAAAAATGATAATGATTGTTTGGTTTCTATCATTCCTACTTGCTGTTCCTTATACATTTACTGCTGGTGTTTTTGTTAGTGTAACAAATGAAATTCGTAATCAAACAGTTCAAATTCTCGACAGTCGTATTTGTGCTATACGTCCAGATTACTGGGAACCTATGTTATATTATATGGCAGTAACAACATTTCTTGTTTTTGTCATTCCAATATTTGTTATAAGTGTACTTTATATATTAATGGGTATAACATTGTATAAAGCGAGTCGTCGTCCACCAAATAATCAACGTCATAAAACAAGTAATACAAAACCTGAACATATATTATTACATCAAAATGGTGAACATCTTGTGTGGTCACGACAAAATACGATATCAACAATTAAATCAAGATCAACAAAAAATCCAAGAAGAGCAGTACTCAAAATGCTTGGTAAGAAAAGATAAATCAAACTTTTATTTATTTATATATATTGATTTTTCTCTTTTTAATGAATAGTGGCAGTGGTTATTGCATTTTTTATTTGTTGGGCACCATTTCATACTCAACGTATAACTGCATTTGTTACACGTTTATTGGATAAAGCAAATAAAAGTACAATATCGGATGCAGCAACTAAATTTCAAGAAATTCTCTTTTTTACCTCAGGTACAAAATCTACCTAGCTTAGAATCTAATTAATACTAATGTAAAATAAATATAAAAGAATTTCTATGAATAATATCGACTATTAAGAGATCCCACTGAGAAGGAAAGGAAATTGTTATGAAGAATATATTTATGTATCTCTTGACAATTATAAAACCAAACTTCATATAAAAACGGAAATAATTATTTTGGTTTCCATATGTTCTTAACATTTATATATATATCTATTAAATTTAGCTTCGTAATAAACTGTCCCATGTGTCATGTCTAATGAGCATATTATTTATTCATATAATAATACAATTGAATAGAATATAAAAATCTATTTTATTTTCAATCAAATAAATCTTAATAAAATTCAAAATATTTAATATTTTTATAGGTATTCTTTATTATTTATCTGCTACTGTTAATCCTGTATTATATAATATAATGTCAAAACGTTATCGAAATGGTTTTAGACGAACATTATGTCGTTGGACGATACCAACTCCATCAACATCATATAGAAATGTTCGTTCAAATGGTTATAATAATAATAATAATAATAATAATAATAATAATAATAATAATAACAATAATAGTCCACTATCTCCAACATTAGCTTGTACAAATAATCTTCGTCAACAACGATTGACATATCCCAATCATGATAGAAAATTAGGAAGAATAAATAATTCATTTTTTCGTCGTCGTGATAATGTATTCACATTTTCAATGTCAAAATATAAATTTGTTATTGGTTCACGTACACATGCCGGTCATACAGGTGTTCCCGGTCATTATCATCGTCGTACAGCATCACAGTATCGTTTTTCTGCTGTTGAACAACAAGAACGTGAACAACAACAATTACAAAAACAATTACAACAAAAAAAATATTCTATGAATATAATGCAACAACCAAAAAGATATCAAACAAAATTTTTATTTACATCTGCTTTACCACCACCACTAACACCACCAAATTCATCAATAAGTGATTCAAAAACTTTATCGCAATTGCCTAATGGAAATCATAGCAAGCATTAGTTGTGTGATAGAAAAAAAGAAAAGATTTGTTTTGTCATTACTATTTTCTTTTTTATAATTTATGTATATAAGATTAAAAGAAGGATTTATTATTTATGACAATATAGATTTGATGACAGTTTTTTTTCGATTTAATACAAAAAAGAAGAATTGATGTTATTTGCAAATTTTTCTATAGGGATCAAACAAAAAAGATCATTGTTGTTGTTTTTTTTTTCTTCTTTTTTTTTTTTGTTTATTAAGATTTCACAATGAAAAGAAATTCATATAAGACTTTTTTTAATCTGAAGATAAAACTATTCAATAGAAAATCCAAATGAAAAGAAAAGCTTAGTTGATTGAATAGATTCCAGTACTTTGTCTGAAGAGAGAGAAAGAAATAATTTTATTTTTTGTTACGACTTATTTTGACATTAATTAACTCATGTGCTCAAAAGCCACTTTACTTTAAAAAAAAATCATGCAGAATAAATAATACTCATTCCATACTCAAAATTTCTTCTCTATTCTTCATTTAATTAAAACATTTTTATTTTTTTGTCAAAATATTGCACTTAAAATTGTTTACCAAAATGACATATGATTAGATATAAGAAAAATATACAAACTATATTTAGAAAAGGATAATAAGTAAAAATATAGACATAGTTATAAAAAAGAAACAAACTATGAGAATGGCGATGAACCGATGTAAATTTAACATAATTTAGTCGACTTGATTTCATTAACAACAATTAAATTATGACTGAAAACGATCAACAACATTATCTTCGTCAATCATCGTCTCAATCTGACTGTTCATGAAAAGTTCGAATAGAATCTAATATCTCAAAGGTAAAATGGCGGTTGGCTCAGAATAAACCGGCATCAACAAGAAAATTAACTGCTAAAAATGAATAAGTCAAGATGATGCGTGCTGTGAATATTACATCAAGACTTTGACTGTTTCCCGTACAAAGAAATACAGAAAGCAAAGTTGATTGATCTTGAAAAAGAATACGAGAACAAAGCTTGTAAATTAAATGTTAAATAATTACAACAAAGATTATATCAAAAATAGACATTGTGTATTAATGAAAATATTTTTTATCTAAATGAGATGTACTATTCTTAGAAAGATCGAGTGAGCATAGACAATAGAAAAGAGACAGACAGAAAAGATGACAGTATATGCCGTCAAGAACTGACACTGCTGGTAATTTTGAAAGATGGAACAATGGATGGATGCAGAAAGATACATCAAGGATGTCCTTCCTGTAGTTTTCAGAAGCGTCAGAATATGTTGAACAACAGCTGGGCAAGCCAGCAGGATAGTCTTAGACCTCACAGAGATCATATAAATTAAAAATAGTCTCGAGGTCATTTTCTTGCATTCATCTGATTTACGTTCATTAGATTATTATTTTTGAAATGAACTGGTTGAACCTATGAAGTGGGATCATATAGCAATAGAACTTTCTAACAAAAGAAAAAACTTTAAATTCTGTACTGAATTTTATTGTATGATTAATATTTGATCAAAAAATAAAATGGAGGAAATTATATTCGTTCAATGTAGTAGAACAATTTAATTGCTATATTTTGATACAATAATTTTCATTTCAGTATGGCGTTATCACGCATTGGGGGGTTTGATTTGTTTTTTTTTACATTGTAACATCTGTTTCTCGTCAATAGCAAAAGCAAATTCTGTGAAACTTTTATTATAGATACAGAACATTTAGATCTACTATCAATAAGAATTTCCTAGATTTTTCTTTAGATCAAGCTGAGTTATTCAGTGTAAATATCGGCAGTTACAGAATTTCAGAAAATGAAATTTTTTTAAAAGCAGATCTGAGAATGTAGCATTTTACTACGAAACGAAGTGATATACAAATAAACTTTCTATAGAAAAATTGTTCAATTTTTAGAAAACTTTCAAAATATCTGGACATTTCCGAACAATCATAACTGTATCGAATAACAAACTGAAAATAGTGTTCTTTATGGAATTTGATCCTTTTTTTTTCGAAAATCACAATTTGGATCAAGCTGAAAGTAAAAAAGTGAAAAGTAACCAGATATTCATCAACAACATCGAACTCAGTATTACATGAAGAGTATTTCCTATCCGATGAATAGTTTTTTTTTTCTGCTGATCGATTCTTGTTTGACGATGTATTTCACAACCATCTTTTACACTCTAAGAAAGATTTCGTATGTTCAAAGTACGCAATGCTGTTCAGAAATAGAAACGCTTACATTTCAAATGCTATCAATCGTTGTCTGTTCAGTAGTAGACTTAGATTTAGAGAGCTGGGATCCTTCTAGAACCGGACTCGGGTCCAGACTTTTTTTTTCAGGTCTGAGTTTAACCTTTTATTTTTTGTTGGGTCAAATTACACATTTTTGTGGACCCACTGTTCTCTGGATGAAAAATCCAGCAACAATATATAATTGTATGTTGAGTTTTTCTCCTGAGAGGAACAAATAAATAGCTAAAATCTTGATTCTTTATTTGCTCATGTGCATGGAAGGTGCTAGGTACTGATAGAAAAAACCTCGGATTTGGACTCACCTGGGCCCAAATTCACGAAAATGTGAACCAGCAGGTCCTTACTCAGATTTCTTCACTTTTAAGTTCAAATTTTGCCCATGTATGGATAACTATGCCGAGTTGTAATTAACAATTTATTTTTGTTTTTCTTAATTGGTCATAACTACTCTATATTCTTTTTTTAAATTTATCTTATGAAAATCAAAGCGAACTGAACAAAATAAATTTAAACAGTTGTATATCCCCCATCAATAACGATATTTGTTCCTGTTATAAATGGACATAGATCTGAAGCAAGAAAAACAGTCATATTAGCAACTTCTTGTGGATGACCTAATCGTTTAATACATTTTCCTGCATGTTGTGCATCAAATTGTTCTTTTGTAACACCTGATTCAGCTGCTGTACGATATAATGTTGGTGATTCAATGGCACCTGGACTTATTGAATTAACTCGAATATTAAATGAACCAAGATCAAGTGCTAAATTACGTGTCATTTGAATAATAGCAGCTTTCGATGTTGAGTAAGGTAAAAAATTGGAATGTGCAACAAGTCCAGCAGCACTAGCAAAATTAATAATTGATCCATTATTTTGTTTTTTAAGAATAGGTACAATATATTTGACCATTAAAGCATAACCACGAACATTAATATTCATTATATGTGACCAATCATTAGCAGAAACATCTTCAACATAACCAAGTGTAAATACAGCTGCTCTAGAAATAAATAAATAAAAAAACAGACAATATAATGATTAATTAGAAATATATTATTTCAACAAACGTATTAATAAGAATATTTATTGTATTCCATTTGTTTAATGTTAATTCAATAGCTTTTTTTATCGATTCTTCATCATGTACATCAAGTTGAACTATAAGAATTCGATTATCTGTATTTTCTGAACCGAATGTTTCATTTTTTACTTCAGTTATTGTATTAATATTCAAATCGGCTAAGACAATACGAGCTCCATGATCATAACATGTCTTAGCAATATGTCGTGCAATCCAACCAGAACCGCCAGTTAAAAAGACGACTTTATCAGAAAGTAATAAATGCCAATCACTCATAGAATTATTTTTTATTTTAATGGAAAGAATCTATATAAGATTAAAAAAGAAAGTCAAATATCCAATATAGATTTCTTTTCTTTAGTTAATCTATTGGGTTACAAATAGATTCCTATTTAGAGGGTTTCGTCTAAAGAAAAATATTTATCAAATCTAAATTGACTGATGAATAAAGTGCAATAGATTCTATGATTGGCAACATATATAAATGACATGTTATTTTATCGCTTCAGCAATTTTCTAATTCATTTTTATGACTCAATATTTATGTTAAGGACAAAATTAAAACTCGACTAGAGATCAATTCATACAGTTACGTATTTTACTAAAAATAGAGTGGAATTAAAAAAAAAACAATTTTAGTCATACCGGTAGTGTCGATAGGCAGTATAAATATAGATATACGCGTTACAATTTAATACAAAAAAAAACCCATCTGAATGTGATTCAACAATCGGTCGCACATATGCTTGTAAAGGCAAGTGCGCTACAAGACAATATTCATGTAAAAATATGGAAGTTCTTTTATTTGACACAATGTCATTCTAAGCGAGATGCTTGTACAAATATGGGTGAATAGACTAGAATACTTTGACTGGTAAAGTGTTTATGATATTCACACATAATGAAAAACTCTACATCTAACTCTCAATAGCAAAGATAATTTTCTCTAGATTAAACTCATAAAAGATTATGTTAGTAAGTCAAAATATTGAAATACAGCAAACTATAGTGGAGTTTGATACCATATCAGTTATTATCTTGCCTCTGACTGGTTGTTTTTTTGTCTCTTTTATTTGATTGTAGAAAACCAATGAAATATGCAATATTCTCCTCTATAACTTCACCTTCAAGATCTTTTCTTGTGGCGCCTTCTGTTTATGTCCCTATAGCCAATTACCATAGAGAGAAAGTTGAACAAGAATACTTAAAAAAAAAACAAAATTTGATTGATGAACATTTCGAATAATATCATCATCAATTTAGATAGGTTGTTCACAAAAAAAAATCGTTGAATACTACAATAAAAAAAAAAGTCTACATGATGATTTGTCTAAGAACTACAATGCATTAAGTTAACCTAATGATTATATAAGTCGAATGTTTTTGTTTACTTTTTTGTTGTTATCAAAGCTCACCTTTCAAAAGGTATACCTGAAATAAAAGAAAAAAAGAATATATTTAATAAATCTAACCTCTCTAAATTATTGAAGTTGGTTGGTAAAAAAAAAATGATAACCACACATTCTCTAAAACAAAAGAAAAAGATGGTTTTTATCTATTTCAAGTAAGATCGAACAAAGGAAAAACAAAGTATAAAATCCAACGAAGGTCAAGTAAATCAAATATATATATATTGATAAGAAAAAGCAAATGGGTGTGTTATTCTTATCTTTTCTTTTCATATAATTCTACTAATAGTTGAGTTTCTTATTTCAATCTAAACAAAATCAATAATGTCTTCTACATCTATTACAACTATAACTGGAATTACAGTTGATGATATTCGTTTTCCAACATCTAAACAACTCGATGGTAGTGATGCTATGTCACCTGATCCGTAAGATTTTCTATTTTATTTAAAAACAAAAATTTGAAACATTTCTCACTTTTTTTTTCTAATTATGAATAGAGATTATTCATCAGCTTATGTAATTATTCATACAGATAATCCATTACTTGAAGGTCATGGTCATTCATTTACAACTGGTCGTGGTACAGAAATTGTTTGTGCTGCTATAGAAGCTCATAGACATTTACTTATTGGTCGTACACTTGAAGAATTTATTTCAAATCCTGGTGCTTTTTGGCGTCATTTAACAAGTGATTCTCAACTTCGTTGGATTGGACCTGAAAAAGGAGCAATACATTTAGGTTTAGCTGCTATTGTTAATGCTCTTTGGGATTTATATGCTAAACGTGAAGATAAACCATTATGGAGACTTATTTCGGATTTAACACCTGAACAATTTATAAAATGTATTGATTTTCGGTATATGTCTGATGTTATAACATCTGATGAAGCATTAAAAATGTTAAAAGAACTTGAAAAAACTAAATCTGAACGTATAAAACAACTTGAAGAACAAGGTTATCCAGCATATACAACATCAGCTGGTTGGTTAGGTTATTCAGATGAAAAAATTCAACGTTTATGTCGAGAAGCTATTAATGAAGGTTTTACACATTTAAAAATAAAAGTTGGTCGAGATTTACAAGATGATATTCGACGATTAAAAATAATTCGTCAAGAAGTTGGATATGAACGACGTATTATGGTTGATGCTAATCAAGTATGGGATGTTAATCAAGCTATTGAATGGATGAAACATTTAGTTGAATTTTCTCCATATTGGATTGAAGAACCAACATCACCAGATGATATTATTGGTCATGCTAAAATTTCACAAGCACTTAAATCATATAATATTGGTGTTGCTACAGGTGAACATGGAATGAATCGAGTTTTATTTAAACAAATGTTACAAGCAAATGCTTTACAATTTTGTCAAATTGATTCATGTCGTTTAGGTGGAGTTAATGAAGTTTTAGCTGTACTTTTATTAGCAGCGAAATTTCAAGTACCTGTTTGTCCGCATGCTGGTGGTGTTGGTTTATGTGAACTTGTACAACATTTATCAATGATTGATTTTATTGTTGTTAGTGGAACATGGGAAAATCGTATTACAGAATATGTTGATCATTTACATGAACATTTTGAAGATCCTTGTATAATTAAAAATGGACGATATGTTGCACCAACTCGACCAGGTTATAGTACACAAATGAAAGCATTTAGTCGACAACAATATTCATTTCCAAATGGATCTATTTGGAAAACAAATCCATAAAAATTTATTTTTTTTTTAAATGAAAATTTTTTTTTTATTAATTTATTTATTCCTTGATTGTTTTATCTATCACGTTAAAAATTACATCATATTATTAAATAAATATGGTATATTAAATATTCAAACATATTTAAATTGAGTATGAAGTTTCATCTAATAATTCATTATTTTAATCATATATCAATATTTACTTAGGGCATACCAAAAGTTCTGGCCACAGCGTTTAGGAGCCTATTGAGAAATGAAAAACTAAATATCCGATGTTGTAGAGCTTTTTGAGGCGCGTCGAATGGTATATAGGAAATTCTGTTTTCATAAGACTTTAAAGGAAGTAGAGTCAATTTACTGATAGACAACTACACATCCACACTCAAGCATGATAAGTTTCTGAATATTGTAGTCCTTGGTATTTGTAAAATATTTTTTCTCACATACGATTTTGAAGAGTTTTTGACGGGCTACAATTTCCTATATGTAGCATCTCCGATCATCTTGTCGGTGTGGGTGTATAGTCGTCTATCAGTAAATTGACTCTAGGTCCTTCGAAGTTCTGTGAAAGCAATATTTCCTATATACCATTCGATGCACCTCAAAAAGCTCTACAACATCGAATATTTGGTTTTTCATTTCTCAATAGGGCCCCCAATCCGAAAAGATCTTTTAAACGTCATGGTTAAAACTTTTGGTATGTGTCCTAAGTATATTCTCTTTCATAAATAATATCTATATTATACAGGAGCACGTTAGTCATGATGTTCCTGCTTTGAAGTTCGCCTTCTACTGGATACTGTCAACATAGCGTCTCTTTTGCTAGAGTTCAACCATTCTGTGCCTTCCCTTCCCCTATCTCCGGTCCTCAGTTACACCTTTGATGTTTTGTTATTCTTTTGAATGAATAACTAGGGAAATGTTTCGAAAGAATGCCAGAAAAAATACGTTTGCATGGTTTGTTGGTTGTAGATATTACTGGACATAATCCTTGTTTGTTTTCATTCAATTTTTTTAAGTGTGTTTTTTATGGTCTTCTTGATCAAATGTTGTTCATATTAAATTGATTATTTTTCGTTTATTTGTTATTCTATGAATTGAGATATTCTATTCAATTCAAATTTCTTCCATATACTCTAGATTTAATTATCAAATAGATTTTGATGACTTTCTTAGGAAATTTTACTAAAAACTGATTGTTTTGTTTATTTGATGATTAATGTATGAAATGTAAAAATACATTCTTCTGATTCTTCGTGAAATATTTAAGAGATAAAAGATAATTCGTTTATATAAGATGAAAATCGATTAAAATTTTAGACTTACATGAAAATGCTTTGATTATATTGAGAAAACATAATTTTCTTATGAAGAAAAAAATGTCATTTATATGCAAAGAAAACAAATAAGGAAATAGACATTTTTTACTTAATGAGATGATTTACTTTGCATTTTGTTAAGATATTATTCTAATCAAAATAAATGACATATCTGATTTGTTCGATTATTTTTCTCCATCATTGTCCTTTAGTCGTATATTTATCTTACAGATTACGAAATATGACTAATTTCTTTTCTTTATATATTAAGTGCATTAACATGGAAATAATAAAAGATGTTTAAACAAAATATAAATTTAAATATTTAATAAACAAACGTTAGAAATGTATTCTACTTGGTTTTTTTTTAATATTTCCTAGTGTATTCAGCATGATTATTTTTCAAGATTTGTTTATTAAGAACACTTACTGAATATGATGTAATCGTTTTTTTTTCATATAATAAAGATTATTTTATTTTTAATATAAATTCAATTATGATTTTTGATTTCCTTCTTGAGTCAAAACTTAATAATAGTCTCTTCGTTATTAAATCAGAAAAATTATTTTATTTAAAAAATAATAAAAATATTTATTCGAAATTGTACAAATATAATTTCAATACATCAAAGCTATATGAATGAAACTATTCACAATTTAATTGATACTACTAATGTTATAGAAGTATAAATTACAAAGTTTATTTGATGTTTAATATTTTTCAGTGTGCAACTTTCGCATAGACTAACTATCGATGATGAAATAAAAACAGTAAACTAATAAAATATTTTTCAATATTGACAAGACAAAATTCGTAATTGATAATAAATTAGTCAGAATTTTCAATTTGATTAAGATGAATGTTGAAACAAGTTATCAATATACTTTTAAATATATATCTAATAAGTCGTTCATAATATAATCAAAGTTAAAATTTGAGCCCAGGTACAAACTAATATTCATTTCAACAAGTTAATTGTTTATCATGATATATTAAATAGATCAATGACGTATACTCTTTTGTATAGAAATGATTCATATCCATATTTTACCTTTATACTATCGACCATAGAAAACAAAATATACATTATTAAATATTACGATGGTGTCAAAAAGCTCAGGTAATTGGTGCCAACTACTTCTCAACAAAATTGTATTTATAACTGGTGGTGCTGGACATATTGCAAAAGCTATAGCAAAGACATGTTATGCTCATGGAGCTTGTCTAGTTTTAGGTGATTTAGATCTTGAAAAAACAAATAAAGTCAAAGA
>CAJNOL010000120.1:109287-177698 GCA_905250125.1 Rotaria sordida
AATCAAATGGCTTGATATTTTCATGATTAACTATTCTCGCTAAGGCTTATACATAGTTTCAACTGGATATTCAGACGATTTCCCTAGTGAATGTACTGAGCTAAGGATACCCATACACTGAGAAAGCTTCAGGAAGGTATTCGACATGCGTACTTCGAAAATTCTCAGTAACTATATTGATGTAGGTACTGCATTGGGTACCCATAGCTGTGTGTTTACTGAACAAGTACTTGTATGAGTACCTGCACCTATAATTTTACTGAGGAAAGGTCTACAGGGGTACTCTAGATTTGTCGCGTTCTATGTAGCAACTGTTCATTCACCGTTTTCTTTTGCACACACGGGTTTACATAAACAACTTGACAAAACATAAGGAATTAATATTTTTTCATACTAATTTTTTCTAGATTATTTCTTGACTATTTACTAGTCGAGAACATGTCGATCTCGATCGTAAATTGAGAAAGGACTACCCTAAAGTGATCTGATAGAGATCCGACTAACTCAAGTTCGGTCAGATCTCGAAATTTGATCTATCTGAGTTTTCAGAATTGGAAAAATTAAATTAAATTAAATCGAAAAAATGTCATAAATTGCTTTGAAAGAAACAAAAATGAAAGAAGTTAAAGGTTAGGTTCGATCATCAACATACTGAAATTTTGGCAACAGATTACCTAAAAATACTCTACAATAGTATCCAGTTGAGTACTTGATCAGTACCTTCAAGTACCCATTTACTAGACGCTTTCCAGCAGGATACCCGATAAGGTACTTTAGTACCTAACAGATCCTTTGACATACTAGAAGTAGGGTACTTTTTTCGGTTACCCTTAACTCAGTACACTCACTAGGGCTGCTTCAATTCTATTTGCCTCGCAACGACACTGTCTGCTTATTTTTCTTTCATGTTCTGTCAAAGAAAAGCAAATGGTATTTCAAAATTCATTTTCTATCCACAGTTACCATGAAGGTGTAAAAAAGAATAGCAGAAATGATAACCCATTAGACTCCACATGAAGCACATAGTCATAATTTGAAAGCGATTTTATTAATTAGAGAACTTCTCGATTAGTTTCATGAATATAAAATGAAAAAATAAATGACATTAAAATTATATTTCATGAAAATTCCAAGTTTTATCAGTTTTTATAACAAGAATGTTAGAATCGAAGAGAATTGCCTTGATAGGTGATGGATTGTACATAGAAATTGATCTTATTTTTCCATTATTATTAACATGTATAAGACGAGAATTATGATAATCTAGTAAAAGCCAATCATTAGAATTAAGTAAACAGAAATAAGTAATTGGATGAATAATATCATATTTGGTATCAATTTGTAATAACCAAATTCGATCAAATGTTATAGATGATCGAAGTTCGATGTGAGTTTTTTGATTTTTAATTAATAAAGCAAGTGTTTCATTATTATAAATCATATCTATGATAATATCATGTTCTTTAGATAAATAAGAAATTTTCCATCGTTTAATTAATTGAAAAGATGATTGAAGATCAAATTGAAAAATATCTGTAAGATGATGAGATGATATTAAATATAGAGATGTATGAGAACATGTACAACATCGCCAGGTTTGTTCTGGATTTATTTGAATTTGTTCAATCGATGTTAAATTTTCGTTAATAAGATAAACTTGTTTATTAAAATCAAGTAAAATAAATTTATTTAATGTTGATAACCAACACATATCATAAACTCGATGATTTTTCCATGAAATATTTTTAATCATTATTAATTCTTTATTAAATAATTGTAATTCTGAATTTTGATGTATTAATAGAAAATTCTTATTGGTAGTACATATTATATTATATTCATCAGGACAATCAATTGTTTTATATGGAGATAAAAGCATTGTAAAATCAATTTCATCTTGTTTGATTTGTTCAATTGAAATAAAATTTTCATATAATTCTAATGGACGAATATTTATATTAAAATATATTTGATGAATTTGTTTTATTTCATGTTTTATTATTTGAATAGTTGATTTAAAATATTCAATATCTTGTTGTGTAGTATCATGATCATGAATAAGTTTATTTATTTTTAATTGTATTTCATTTATTTTTTTTTGTTGTTTATCAGTTTTTTGAATATATTGTTGTTCAAGTTCTTGACGTTTTTTTTCATATAAATGATTTATCATTTGATAACATTCATCACGCCATGTATCAAGTTTCTCAAGACAATTACCAATTAATTTTTCTTTGGTTTTTTTCATAATTTGATCATAAAGAGTATTAATTTCATTAACCAAAGGATTTAACTGATTATTAATTGATTCATAATGTTCATCTAAATGATCTGGACAAAACATTTTATCACAACAATGACAAGAAATACCTAATGTAGATTCACATGATTCAACAGCACATGATTGAGACATGTCAATAATAATCAAAGTTTTTTTTTGTTAACACTGAATAAATATTATTGTAAAGAGTAAAAGTATATTGTTTTATATACTCCGGTGTAAAACAAAGATTTCCTTTTTTTCTTATCCTATAGAGAAAAAGATAAGAAATGGATTTTTTTCGTCATATTTGAGTTTGTCGAATGACATTATGAAAAAGAACAAATTTTGTGTCATTTAATACAACATGATGCAATTAAGACGTGTACTGATTTGAGAGGTGCAAGACCAAAATTTGAAAGTTTGCGTGGCCTGTAAGAGAAAAGTTGTTACGAGTGTTAAAGAACTTTTTTCTTAGATGTGATACGAATAAATTTTTAAATAGTTTTCCCTAGATCAAGACCAAAAAAAAACTTGGTCCTGAACATCTCTAGTATTGATCATTAATGAAGTAACACATTTTACACGATTCGTATTGTTTGTTGCTATTCTCAATAAAATATCGTTTGATAATTAAATCATTTCTAATAAATCAACAATAACAAATTGAAATAATTATTAGAAAAAAATAAGAAAAATCTTCGTTAAGAATGTAAATTCTTCCATAGTAAAAAAAATATATATTTCAATAAATTAAAATGAAAAAAAAAATTTTCTCAGTCAATATGCATGAATCAAAACGAGTGACATGGCAAGTAAGTAGTTTATACATATGCAAAACGTTCATTTTTCCATCATTAATGGTATGAAAAAAAGACGTGAGTTATTCGAATGAATTATAAACTACTGATCATACTTCAGTGAATAACAATGCCTTGCTATTTGAACCATGTTATATTTAATCGAAATGAGCAAAAAAGACTGATAGTTACTAATGATTAAAATTTGATATGACTCAACGCATATTTGATTATCAAAACAAAATTTTAATTATTGAAAACAATATCATAGATAAATTTATGTCTTTAATATCAATGAAAAAGTTTTCATTGTTGAAATAGTACAAATCTATTGCTATATTAAGCATTTATTATTCGGAATAAAGTCGCATCTATACCTATACAAAAATATCAGTCTTATTTCTTGAATAATTTGTTGTAAAAATAAAACATTTGAAGTTAGATGATGAAGATATATTATACATAAAGCTATGTTTTCACTGAGATCGTTTAAACAATTTTGAATCTTGATTGAATAAATGTAGACTCAAATGTTAATTCTTCAATAATCGTTGAATTTTATTTGACAAATAATCAATGTTAAAAAAGACGAAATATTAATCATATGTGTAATTTATTTGTTTATACAAACAATTGAGAAGTATCTCAGTGATTGAATATTTTGAAGTAATGATCGACTCAAAGTTCTATATTAAATATCATCAATTGATTATTCATACGATTTCATCGAAAATAAATCCAATCGCGATGTTCTTTCAAATGATGAAAACACAAAACACAAGAATTATTTTTGTATATGTGAAAATTGCATGAAAGACGTTGTATGAACCAAATATAAAGATGGTAAAGTTTGATAAATACTACTTGGTATGATGGAAATATTAAAAATTGTATTTTTTCTTTCCTCTATCCATATTCCTTTTTATATTGAAGAAAATAAAAATATACTTTCGCTTGTTAAAAAGATTAAACAAATCGTAAAAGTGATTAACTCATTATTCATCTTTCATCAGATTCGACCTTATAAAGATATCATTTGCAGAAAAATCAATAGAGAGAACAGTAATTACAAGAAATTTTGTAATTAATCGAAAAGATATAGAGCATTTATTTGTCCATTTCAGTCAATAATTGACTCAAAACATATAAATTCTTTTTTTTTCTTCAATATTTTGATAGTATTCAAAAATAAATACTATTTTATTGTCATTCAAATTTCAAATATTGCATTTTATCATCGTATTGGATAAACTGTATACTATGGTTTGTGTACAATAGTATTGAACATTTGAAAGATGAGAAAATTGATTTAAGTATCGGACTTTTATTTCAGTTATTCATTAGTTGACTTCGTATATTTAATTCTTAAACTATTTTAAAAAGATACAAGTTCGTTAAAAGTTTTGTCACATTCAGACATTGATTGATCAATAGTCTGATAAATAAAATTCTATGACTTTGAGATTGAAATTATCGATTGGAAAGCGGAAGATAGGATGTAGAAAACCAACAATCTAAATGTTTAATGATATGAATTTTTGAAAATAGAGATCATTGTTCACTTCAATTCCCAAGTATTCTTTTTATTTTCTCAATCGATAGGAAATCTTTTCATCAATTCATACAAGTATACAATAATAATAATAATAAATGACAAAGTTTGACTTGTATTAATAAACTTAATAATAGAAAATTAGAACTGCAAACGAGTTGCAGCACGATAAATGACAAGATGATTGATTTTATACGTAAAACCTCAGTACTATTGCGGCTGTTACAGTTGATGGTA
Source organism: Rotaria sordida (assembly GCA_905250125.1). Lineage (NCBI taxonomy): Eukaryota > Metazoa > Rotifera > Eurotatoria > Philodinida > Philodinidae > Rotaria > Rotaria sordida. The sequence continues at coordinate 114,137 of CAJNOL010000120.1, forward strand.
GTAGCGCTTTATAAATTCTTTACTTATTACTATCTAAATAAATGATATATAGGTTAATCTATTGCATTCATTTGTAAATACTATATCACAGAATTTTGATGAGATATTAGTATGGAAATATTCTTAAAAAACAAATTTAAAATTTCGAACAAAACGAAAATAATCATAAAAATATCTGAATGTATAGAAGTATTTAGGCATTTTCCAGTTTTGACTGATCCTTTGCCTACCTTAGTTGAACATCCTTAATGGATAGTCTTCAAGAGTAAGATCAAGACATTAGTTAGCATAACACTTCACTTTATTTCTATGATAAATAATTTTTCTTCATAATTAAATATGAAATCAAAAGTTTTTATTTTATTATGAATGAAAAAAAGAAATTTGTCATGTTGTGTATAGACTTGCATTTTTAACTGTTCATAAGCATATCCTTAAAAAAATTTACTTTTGCTCTCATAATTGTTTCTTCCTTTTTTTTTGCATGACTCAATGTAAAACTTCATGAAAATTAATTGTACTATCAGTCCGTATCACGAGTGTATTTGACTCGAATAAAAGAGCATTGTAAGGTGGTTGATCATACGTAAGTGTTCCTTTCAATTTTCCATCTTTACCAATATGAAAAAATTGTGATGTATTTGCTTCGATAACAAGCCATTCATTATTTTTAAGAGGACAACAACGAATTGGTAATTGATATGATAGATGTTTTATATCTAGACGAATCGAAAATAATTGATCAAATGTTGTTAAAGATCGAACTATTAAATGTATTATTTTATCCGAAAAATGTACGATTATTAAAGCAATTTTGTCATCATTACAATTAATATCTTTAATAAATTCATTTTCTTTACAAGTCGTTGGAGGATCCCATCGTCTCATACAAGAAAATGATGGCAAAAGAGAGAATTCAGCAATACTATTACTAAGTGTTGTTAGATATAAGAATGAATTCGAACATGTACATGATATCCATAAATGATTATCTATTCCTTCAATAGAATTAATTGATAAATTATTTCCACTAACTAAAAATGCTTTACTCTGCTCTGTAATTACAATAAAACTAACTAATCCTGATGACCAACAGAAATCATGAATAACACCATAGTCCCATGTAGATTGTTGAATAATTGTTAAATCTTTATCAAATAAAATTAAATCAGAATTTTGATCGATTAATAAATATTGATTATTACTGGCTAATCCTAATTCAAAATTTTCAGAAATATTAAATGTTTGATAAGGTAATGAAAGTGCTGTTAAATCAAATCCTTTTATTTTCATTTCTCCAATAATAATTAAATTGTTATCAATGGTTAAAGCACGAATATTGATTGGAATAATTTTTTGTTCGATTTTATCTATTTTATGTTTTAGATGAAGAATATTTGTTTGTAATTCATTAATATTATTTTCATCAATCGTATCTTGTTTTTGATTAAGTTCATTTAATTTTTTATATAATTGTTCAATTTCTTTTTGTTGTTGACGAACTTTTCCAGTATAATATCGATCAAGTTCTTCACATTTTGTATCATAAAAATGATGAACTTTTTTAAGACTATTATCTCGCCATTTATCTAATTTTAAACGACTTTCATCAACTATTTTATCGATATTTAATCTTTTGAGTTGTTTATGTAATCTATTAATTTGATCAATTAAAGAATTTGATTTATAATTATTTAAAGTATTATGAGTTAATAAATGATCTAGACAAAAATTTTTATTGCAACAATAACATAAAACATGTGATATTTGTTTGCATGTCGCATTAGCACATAATTGAGACATTGTATTAATGAAACAAACAGAAATTAATAATAATCTATAATGAGAAGTATATAAAAATTTAAAAAAAAAAAACAAAAGCCATTTTTAGTTTTATATAGTTACACATTTTATTTTTAAGACCAGAAGGAAAGCACAAATAGAATCTTGTTTTTTTAAAATGAGAGATAAAACTCGGGTGAAATATGTAACGAGAATTTTTTTCCTATGTTAATATATAAAGTTAGACAAAAAAAAAAGCAAATATTTAGATATGTGACAACCAAAATGACAAAGCGGTATATATCAGAGAAAATCTATAGAGAATATAATACTTTAAACACAAATTTGAGTATAAATTAACGTGATAAAATTTGAAGATTAAATTTTAATCAGTTGAAATCTAATAAAGATTTTCTTTAAGCATATGTGTTAATGTTGTTAAACTTTTATCAATTATAACTCAATCGAAATTTTGATCAACTTAACAAAAGATATGAAAAAAATGATGAAATTCAATAACTTATATTAGTATTGAGAATTAAGATAAAAAATTTTTAAATTATTCAAATAGAAAAATCTGCATGTTTTGTTTAGATTTTACTTGAAGGTTCTTCTTAAACATATTCAATTTTCGTCTAATACGTACAAATTGGGATAATCGCATCAGAAGATCGTCCAAGATCTAATCTTTCATAAATGACATGATGTTTTATTTGGCACCTAGTTTTGTTTGTATAGTTTTCTGTCATTTTCTACTTGAAAAATACGGTCTTTCAGAAAAAATGGAGAATCTTTTTCGCTTTTTCTCTGTTCATGTTCTTTTGATCGTGCATCCCGGAATTCTTGAAAGAGCTTCATTGTAATCAGTGTCTCTTTTTTTTTGTTTGAAAGAGCATGTCAAAATGCAGGGCATGACAGAATCCCTTCTCTGACTTAAGCGAGTACTTTTATAAGAAGAACGTCATGTTTTCGAGACATTGAACTCTGATCATTCCATTACAGTCTCAGCATATTCTGAAAATTTTATGCAATTTGAATGTACCGGAACATAGTTCTGACATTAAACTGTTTTCTTTTTTAAACAGAGCTCAATAAAAAAGAAAAAACGTTTTCTATCTAAGGAAAGAGATTCACTATACAACAAATAATTGGACGATAGTATAAAGTTGTTGATATCTTTTTAGGGATAGGAGAAGCTAAAAATACGGTAGAAAGTGCTTTCATCATCAAAATATTAGAGGTGAAGATCGGAGAAAAGAGCGAAACCTACTATAATCCAGCCACTTCCACAACAGACGACCTGTCTCAATTCTATTCACCTCGCAACGACATTTTCTATTTATGTTTATTTTATTTTCTGCCAGAAAGACAAATGGTGTTTCAAAACTCGGTTCATGTTCAACGTTACCACGAAATTGCGAAAAAAATTGGTGAAAAATATAAAGAATTTTAGGAGACAGTCGGACATATTGTAGGTAAGCATTCCTCATATTCAAGAATCCTACGATAGTAACATAAAACCATGAAAATTCGATTTTGGCAGAATATTTATAAACATTATACAATGAAAGAAAAAAATGTTCGTTGATATCATCTTTTCCTTCTTTTCTTGATGAAAAAAAAAGAAAATTGATTATATATTTATTTATCAGAAATACAAAATCACATTTTCCCATTATATATTGAATATAAGATAAAACAGAAAAAAAAAAGAAATAATTTTCTTCATTTATAATTTATGAAAATTGACACTGTTTTTAGTTCGTATAGCCAATAGATTAGAACCAAACATAACAGCATTCCAAGGTGATGGATTACATGGATATACAGATTTAATTTGTCCATCTTTTCTAATATGAAATAGTTGTGAAGTATTGTTATCTACAACAAGCCATTCATCACATTTCAATGAAGAACAACGTATTAATGGTTGACCAATTCTATGTGAAATATTAAGTTCAATTGACCAAAGTCGATCGAGTGTTATTGATGAACGAAGTTCGAAATGTACTATACTAGTTGAACAATGTGAAATAACTAAAGCAAGTGTTTTATTTTTATATGCAGTATTAAGTATAACTTCATATTGTTTACATGAATGTGGAGGTTTCCATCGTTTTATTAAAGTAAATGAAGATAAAAGATTAAATTCATAAATATTTGTTCCTTCTCGACGTGCAGTTAAATAAAAAGATGTATCAGAACATGTACAAGATGACCAATCTTGTTCTTCAATTGTTTGAATAAGTTCTGTTGCTAAAGTTTTTTCATTAACAAGATAAATTTCACGACTTCTTGTTATTACAATAAAACAATTTAATGTTGATGACCAACACATATCACGAATAAAATCAAATTTCCATGGACATTGTTTTATTATTTCAAATTTTTGATTAATTAAACATAAATTTGGATGTCGATCTATTAATAAATAACGATTATTACTAACAAGCACAGGTCCCCATTCACCTGAACAATCAATTGTTCGATAAGGTGTTGTAAGATTTACTAAATTACATTTATTTGGTTCAAATTCTTCAATAAAAATAAAACTATCATCTATTGTTAATGGACGAATATCGAGTTGTAAATGTGTATTTTCAATAGCTTTTATCTCTTCATGAATATGACGAATAGTTAATGTTGTTGAATCTATATGTTTTTGATTATTTTCTTGTTGACGTGTGAGTTCAGTCATTTTTGAACGTATTAGATTTAATTGTGTTCGTTGTTCATCAAGTTTTTGTAAACAACGTTGATCAAGTTCATGAATTTTTTGTTCATATAATTGATTAATCATTTTATGACAATTATCACGCCATTGAATAAGTTTTTGACGACAATCACCAATTAATTTGTCTGTATTTGATGATTTAAGTTGTTCATCTAATATATTAAATTGATTAATTAAAGGATTTAATTGAGGATTATTTAAATCATCATGTTCTTTTAAATGATTATGACAAAGATTTTTATTACAACATGGACATATTGAACGTGATTTATGTTTACATTTTTCTATGGCACATGTTCGAGGCATTATAATAACTAAAGAAAAAAAATATATGTGAAAATATTTTATATACAATCATTTGCAACGATTTATATAAAATAAAATAGACGAAGTATTATTTCAAGCTCACTAAACAAATACAAATTGTTCTATGCAAGAATCAACGAATGAATAGCATGGCTTTTTAATTGACAGAAAAGAAAAAAGTAAATAAACATAGACGACACACTTATTGAATTGGTTGAAGTTTGTTCTAACATTGAATAATGTTGGAACAAAAAAGGTTGATTATATAAATTGAAATTTAAAAAAATAACAAAGTATTTCGAAGCAAAATATACATTCAACAAAAAAAAATATGCTCGTAAACTTATTTGATTTTTTTTTCGAATCAATAGCAGCGGAATAGTATTTCATGTAAAAGAAAAAGATCTTTTTTCTTACTTCATATAAGATTATGTATGTCAATATTTGCAAGTGCCATACTTATATTTCTTTGACTGATATTTTATCACATGATAACTCGATAATCAGTATTGAACACATTAGAATCAAAAGAACAATGATAAGATGCGATAATCAAGCTATTCTATTGCATGTTTCTTAGTTACTTCTCTGCCGAAAATTCTAAAAATATCAGGAAAGATACAGCCTAGTCAGTGTTGCCAAAGTCAAAGTACAGTCGACATTCAAATGATCCTTCTATTCATTTATACTTAACCTTTTGCTAGAGCGTAATAGACTACTTGAGTGTATCAACTATATTTCATCTTATGCAATATTGACTACGATAAATCTTTCAATAATTGATATAAATAAACGGATAGAACAAAAAAAACGAATATATTACTTTTGCTAACCTTCTAAAATATAAATTGGAACAATCCATATAATCACCATTGCAATCAGATTATAAATGTCAACGAAATTAAATAATTCGAAGATGACTGTGCGTCAGAAACTTAGATATATCCTCTTGTTACTTGGCTTAAATTTGTTAGATTCTCACCTAGAGATATGCGGTTTGATATTTCTGAGTGCTATCTATCACATAGATAATTTTGAAGATTGTAAAAAAAACTTCGTAATTTTCAAATAGCAAAAAAAAGCAATGATTTCTGTAAAAATCTTCATTCGATAGAAATACTGTATACGTCTGCTTCTTTTTCCACTCAAATTTATTATAACACTGTAAGTTCATCGTTTAGAGATAGGAGACATAAAAAGAAAAGAGAAGTAAATGAATATTTTCACAATACATTCATTTGTTCGTTGAAAGAACACAACATAATAAAACATATGAAGAAACAAAAAGTGGGACAATAAAAATGAAAGATGACTGTTATCGGTACGAGTCATAAATTGTATTTAGAAAGAACGAGAAACTACTCATGTTAGAATACATTAATCGTTGAATGAATAGGTTATAAAAATATTCAAGCTTTTATTGACAGTAAAGCAACTATAACATTTCTTGGCAGCCTAGTCAAGAAGTCAGTAATGAAAAAAAATAGAAGCTTGACTAAATAAACAAACATGCGCTACTGTTTTCTATTCAAAAATAATCTCTTTCAATGAATTAAAAATATGATAAATGTAATATTCTAATTATGAATCAATAGACTTTCTCAAGAGATTTTTTAATGAAGATAAACTTGTTTTTATTGATTTGCACTTATCGTATTTATGATACGATTGTTTCTTTCTTTCTCAGTCTTCAAATACATTCTGTTGTGCTATACTCATATGTTCATCTTGGGAACAGCCTTATTTAAGTGATATATTTTTGGGTAGGATGTCACAAAACGTTTGTCTATATGTTAATAGATTTTTATTTTATAAAAAGGTATTTTTACTCAAAAGACGAATCCAAATGTTTGTCCCAAAAAAAAACGTATTATAAGTACTCTACTCTAATATGAATGCTATAAATAGCGTCGATTGGAGAGTAATAAAAAATGCGTCTAAACGTTTTGAAATAGAAACCAATGCATTTAAGCACAAAAAATGGCGTTTTTTTCTCAAAAAGTTAGCATTGAAATGCTGTTTTGTACAATTATTTTTTTCATGGAAGAATCATGAAGGAAGAACAAACAAAAGCATGGTGTGCTAAGTGTGAAACCATAAAAAAAAAGATATTAATTCTAGTGTAGTATATTTATGAGTACCATCTGTTGTACTGATAACTCTCTCTGGTGTTGAAGACAAGAAGTGAAATAGTCGATAAGTATTCTCACAATGTATAAAAAATTTTCCACTTTATATATCATAGTACTCTTGCATTAGCAAGGAGAAACAACTTTTCTGGATATCAATTGTGTTCTTTTTTGTCGATTTTCCTCATAAACAATACCAACCAATAAGATTGAGATTATCTATAAATATTAGATGCACTTTTTTACGATATACAATGACTCCTTTTAGATCTCACGTAAGGAATTGTGAATGTGTTTATGTTCAAAATCGAAATCAGTATCCGATACGGGTCGCTTTTTTTGTGATCCGACCCGACCCGAGCTCAAAAATCTTTTTCGTAACTCGACTCGATCCGACCCAACCTGACCCGAGGTGAGGGATAGTTTTTGGCCAATCAAAGTGAGTTTTTTTTAGACATTGATAATCGTCTCAGTAAATCGATACATATTCTATAGGTATTCAAAACAAAGAAATGATTATCTCATCTAAAATTGCTGCTTTTCTTATATGAAGTTCGGAACTCGTAAACCTTTAGTGATCCGACCTAGGGATGCATCGGTCACTTTTTTGTATTTCAGTGTCTCTTCTACACGATACATCTTAGAAGCTCGAGCACTTAATTTCCTGATAAGGAATAATCCCTCGTCCTAATTAATTTCGGAAAATACTGATCAGAACTCTGGAGTAAAGCAAAGAATCAAGCCGATATAGTTATAAAAAGCCATAATGGATACCGGCGTATTAGTACTGCTGGATGCATTGAGTCTTATGTTGTTTAAGTGATAGTGGAAACCGGTTATCACCGCAAATTTTCGTATTTCTATATGGACGGTATTGATATTAAAACTTATTTTCTCTGCCAAAAAAAAAGAAATGACAAAAGGACAGATGGATATCGGTGAACATGAAATGAATTGTGAATTGGCCGTAAACGATTGATATTCATTTATCATCAATATTCACTTCTTCTTGTCAATCACCACTAACAGTTCATCCTACTAAACATCTTGCTGACTAATGATGTGTAATAATCAGATATTAGAAGAAGCACAAAATTAAAATGAAGAAGATATTATCCTCAAAATGCCTGGAGCCAGTGGACATTTTGAAAATGAGAGTAATGCAATTGATGATATTGATTAGAAAGTGTGAAATTTTTTTTTCTTCTTCAACGAAGGATACATAAAAGATGGGATAAATGATAATCTGTTATCTTCGATTAGGTAGATAATCAAAATACAATGGGATTTTTTTTTATACAAGTTATGTGTTCGTTTTTATACTAATCTGCAAAGTAAGACATAAAACGAAACCGTTCTAGGTATCGTTTATGCACTAGACAAGAGTTTCTATACTGTATGAATTAGAATATTTACCTGTCTACTTATGACTGAAATTGTACTGAACTTGTGTAACTGATTACTTGTTTTTTTCCCTCGTTCTGTAAAACTGATATGTGCTGCTGTTCGAAATTATATCCTATGAACTTGAAAATGTGCGAAAAAGCGTGACTGATAATATGTGTGTTATGAATTCTATATTTCTTTTCTATACTGTTTCATTTCTGGGTACTCTGTTAAAATTTTCTCTTGTATGATGATTAAAGTTATGAAGATTAATATTTGTACGCCGTATCCGTGACGAATTATATTCTATTTACATTTGAAATGTCGCGACTAGTTCTTCAAAAAGTTTGTTTCTCTTTTCTTGACTGCTATGTTCTTGACTTGATGCTATGATACTGCGAAAACGTGTATTGATATGAAGTTATGTGTGAAGTCGAAATTTTTGTTTGTGTATTACTTTGATTTCTACGATTCAGTTCAAGCGGTGAACTTGTTTTGATGTAATTTTTCTTTCATCCAATTAATTTGTTTTGATCGTCTCTTTTTTCAAAATTGTAAAGACGCTCAGGAGCGCGTCTCATCTGAGTGGGAGGATGTACCGATATATACGTCACGGCTCATTGCTCTTCCTCTTTCCTCTTCCTCTCTCTCTTGTTCTCTCTGTGTCATTTCTCTCTTTGTTTCTCTATCATATATAAGCTTGTGTTGAATGTGCAATAGACACATTCTGGAGATGTAAAGTAGCTAATAAACATCATTACCGAGGGTGGCGGTAAGCTACTTTTCCAGTCTGTCATAACATCTCTTTCACGTATGTATCGTTACAATACAGACAATCAATGATCCGATATTACAATAATGAGAATATTAGATAAATCAGAATCCATTTATTTTAAATAAAGTGGAGAAGAAAGTATGATTACATAGATTTGTAAACATTGTCTTAGTTAAATTTAATTCTTTAGATGAAAATATGTATTATGGTTCTATGCTCAAGGAAAATAAAATTTATTTTCTTTTTAATTTATTCTTTTTATTCTTAGATAACGTAATGATCACATAGTAACTTATAAACAATCAAATCGTTATTTTCTAATGTCTCGTATATATCTTTCAACAAATTCAAGTTTAATACGTTTATCTAAATCTAATAATAAAAACGAAATCATACTCGAAAAAAAAAATTAATAGCGAATTAGATATATTTGCTGGTTTAATTAGTCAAAAAGGAATAGTACTTTGTCAGTGAATCGATGGTTCTTTATTACCAAGTAAACCATCAATTAATATTGAAGGTGACATTGTTTATGAATAAGATTATATTGATTCTATATTTTTTCTCAATAAAGATTTAATGAATCCAAATCCTATTCCTACCAACGAGGATCTTTTGCTGGATGCTCAAATCTGTCGTGATGCAACAACAATCAAAATTAATCATGTTCATATATCCGAAGATGAAATGAGCGAGTTGCCACCAGTGCGTATTGATATAAAGCATTATTCGCAATTAGTTCTAAATGTGTAAGAGAGCCATATATTGACAAGAAGTATGTTTTAACTTTTTTGAGAGAGAGAGAGCCTTTTCCAAAAGATGCGTACAAATTTCCAAATACTACTACAGTAGTCCCAAAAAGTAGCGCTACCAGATGAAAACTCACTTAACCTTAACCGTTTGGGCTGATATTTTTACTGCAGATAGACCTTAGTAAACCCTGATCGCAAGAACCAAAAAGAGCTAATTTGGTCATACTATAACGGACCTACAATGCAAACATGTACTCTTCCTTCAAGAAAGAATTTGTCAGTACAGAAAACAAATATTTTAGTTTGCAACCCATCATTAGAGAGAGCAACATTGCCTCTCTTTTCCATAAAAGTTTCATACTGAACAGCTTTGATTTGCTTAAGCTATGAAATATTCTTTGAAAAACATCCACATATAGTTGTAAGCGGTCTATAAAATATTTATTCAAAATTCCATTTTTTTCCAGTCAGTAAGTTTGAAGTTTTCACCAAAGTGTGCTTTTTATTACAGAAGTTTTTGCTCAAATTTTCACAGCTTTAGGCTGTAATAAACTACAGATTCATTCTACAGTCTTTCTAGATAATGTAGAACCTACTAAATCTCAAATCAACAACAAAATGAAACGATTTTTATTTGGTGAGTATACATTTATAAGAGATGTATGTTGATGCGAAAATATATACAAAAACACTTAAAATTTAGACAAAATAATAGAAATATATCCTAATACTACTAAACAATCCTAGTCAAAAAAAGTTAGTTAGACATTATCTGCTAACGTTTTTCGTTATAAGATCTTCAACTGATTGATTCTGACCTAGAAAACAAGAAAAAGTATTGTAGCAGTAAATCTGTAATTGCCGATTCTGTTTAAGTATACGTATCATAAATTGAACAGGATGACATCTACGGTACGAGAGAGTGTTTATTAATTGGATAACTGTAAAAATTGACGTATATTCACTTTTCGACCATCGTCAATATCAAAATAGTTTTTACAATCTTCAACAATTTTGATACGAACCGATTGATAATGTCTCTTCAATTTCATGAACGATATCGGATCGTCTTCTTGTCAAAAGACAGGTATGGTGCGAAGCTTTCCGTAAATCAAATTGCGAAAGTTATGAAATGCCATAAAACAACTGTTAAACGTTGGCTTAATCGATGGACACAAACAAAGGATCTTAGCAATCTACAAAAGAAAGGAAGATCTCGTGTGACAACATCTGAAGAGGATCAGATGATTGTGGAATTAGTTCAAGAAGATATGGACGAAGGAATCACTAGTGAAGATATTCAACAAGAACTTCGGCGTCAAGGTACAAATATTAGTCGTAGTACAATTCAAAATCGGCTTCTGGAAGCAGGATTCAAGTTTTCAAGACCACTTTCGAAACCTCTTCTTACACAACAACATCGACGTAATCGACTAATCTGGGCCCAATCAATGCAAAATTACAATTGGAATAAATTGATCATCAGTAATGAAACAACAATTCGACTTCATGCTGTTGGGAAGTTTTTCTGGCAAAGACCCGGTGAACGTAAAGTGGTTCGGACAGTGAAGTATCCATTGAAAGTCAATGTATGGGGTTGTTTGTCTAATTCAGGTTTTGGTCGAATTGTTTGTTTTCAACACAACTTAACTAGTGATTTTCTTTGTAATGAAATATACCAGAATGCTCTTTTGCCTACTGCTCGATCTCATTTTGGACGACGACATGATTGGGTTCTGCTTGAAGATAACGATCCAAAACATCGTTCAAGATTCAGTATACAATGGAAACGAGAACATCATATAACAACACTTCCATGGCCATCCCATAGTCCGGATGCTAATCCAATTGAAAACTTGTGGCCTTTAATTAAAACAAAAGTTTCCAATCAAAAACCCAAAACAATTAAAAATTTAACACGTGCAATCTACAAGGAATGGAACGATCTTCCACCAGAATTAGCATCAAAACTTGTGTGGAGTATGAAAAATCGTGTGCATGATCTTATTGAATCCGAAAGCGAATATATACTTTATTAATTCATTCCTTATTGTGTAAGAATAAACTTAATTGAACAACAGTTTTATTTTTTCCATTACGTAACAAAGAATCTATTATTTTGTCTAAATTTTAAGTGTTTTTGTATATATTTTCGCATCAACATACATCTCTTATAAATGTATACTCACCAAATAAAAATCGTTTCATTTTGTTGTTGATTTGAGATTTAGTAGGTTCTACATTATCTAGAAAGACTGTAGAATGAATCTGTAGTTTATTACAGCCTAAAGCTGTGAAAATTTGAGCAAAAACTTCTGTAATAAAAAGCACACTTTGGTGAAAACTTCAAACTTACTGACTGGAAAAAAATGGAATTTTGAATAAATATTTTATAGACCGCTTACAACTATATGTGGATGTTTTTCAAAGAATATTTCATAGCTTAAGCAAATCAAAGCTGTTCAGTATGAAACTTTTATGGAAAAGAGAGGCAATGTTGCTCTCTCTAATGATGGGTTGCAAACTAAAATATTTGTTTTCTGTACTGACAAATTCTTTCTTGAAGGAAGAGTACATGTTTGCATTGTAGGTCCGTTATAGTATGACCAAATTAGCTCTTTTTGGTTCTTGCGATCAGGGTTTACTAAGGTCTATCTGCAGTAAAAATATCAGCCCAAACGGTTAAGGTTAAGTGAGTTTTCATCTGGTAGCGCTACTTTTTGGGACTACTGTATATAGGTTTATCTTTATTAAAAAAACAGTTAAATATAATCTATAGATGGCAATGTATTATTGGAAAAAGGATTCAAAATAGTTGAGAATTTTTCTTTTCGAGTTAATCAGTTTCGAAAATAAAAGTTGTTGCCTGGTTATGCACGTTGTGGGCTTTCCATGAAATTTTGGTTAATGAAATTGATTGCATTAGCTGTTTATTCTACATAAAGACCAGATCAGATAGATTTTCTAGGCGAAACAGTGAAAAAAGCGAATGGAATATCTGACTGCAATAGAGAATTGTGAGAAATTGACACTCACCATAGTCGTTCTGATATCGAGTGTAACTGTGAAAATTTTGAAAAAAAAGAAGAAAGATATTTCAAGTACGTAGAAAAGACATTTTTTCTGCATTTCAAGTAAAAGTATAATGTATTATTCTCTGGGTAAAAAGGTACAAGTGTATCTCCTCAATATTTGTACTTTTACTTTTCACTTGACAAAGCACGAAAAGTACAGGTGCAAATCCCATCGCACCAGCTCTGTTATTTATTTTGAAAAGAAAAAAGAAAAAAAATCAATATGAGTTTCCTTTCTGTAATCTATGCTTAATTCGATCAATAATTTTTCTCTTGCATAAAAACAAATGAAAGAGAACGGATGTGATGATTCATTTGTTCTTGGCACATGAGTCGTTTTTTTAACCAATGAAAAATATTGGTTAAACAATGAAACATGTCTTCAAATCGGTCATCGCACGCTCATATATAAAAAATAACAAAATAGAGTTTAGAGCGTTCATCTCATTCTTTTACAACGTCAAATGGCCATAGAAGAGGTAATTTTCTGCTATGTTAATAATTCGTAGTTAGTTAGTCTTACTAAGGAATATTTGGCTTTGTGCCTCATAGGACTGAAAATAGATTTATAACAAAAGATTTTGTAGTTATAAATTTGTACCTTAAGAAAAGTAAATTATACCTTTACTTGAAATATAGAAAACGTTTTTCAGAGTCCTTGAGATATCTTTCTTCGTTTTTTTTTTCAAAATTTTTCTATCACTCTTAATACTATAACGATTATGACGAATGTCAAATTTTCACAATGCTCTGTACATAAACTGTTGCTTATCTCTTGTCAAAATTTTCAATGGAGTCTTATACTTTATTATTTTTATTTTATCCACAATCGATTTTGTTTTGAGATTACATGATGATAATGATTCATTTAATTTTTAGTTACAGATTTATCTTTACACTAATGTTTTTGAAAAAAAACCGAATTTGTAACAACAGATAGTATGCCATGCTCTATCTTTTCCACTATAAATCATTAAATTGGGTATTCTAACTGTTTGCGACGTCACTTGATCATATAAAATAATATGAACTTCTCAAAATTTTCCCTAAAAACCTCTCCAAAAACGATCAGCCTAGACTTTTTAGAAGTTGAAGTAAAACTATTTTACCTGAGTTTGCAAGCGACTTAGATTGTCGAAAAATATAAAAGCGTTTTATTTCCTTTTTTTTTAATTTGTTTTTTGTATAGATGATTTTATATGTTTTTTACTTTTAGTACGAACAAGGTGATATATTGGAACTTGTAGGTAATTTAACTGAAAAGGAAAAAATCATTAAATGTAAGTTTTATTTTCATATTAACCTGAAAACTAAACAAACATTATTTATGATTTTAGTTCTTAATCATGTTCATATACATTTTAAAATAAAAGAAATTAACCCAGGTGATTCTCGCTCGGTCGGATTCCGTCGGATTCAAATAATTGCGTCCGTATCTTGTCGGATTTTTGTCGGAATCCCATGAGCCGGATTCCGACTGTCGGATCTGATCGGACACGTGCAAAATCCGATAAGATTCTGTCGGATTTTGTCAGTTTTTATCGGATTCTGACGAAATCCGGACCGGAATCCTGTGCAAGGATTGCTTGTCTTGGGAATATTATAGAAAGTTTAACAAAAGTAATTTATCGTATCAGGTAAAAATTTATGATATATCTTCAATTACACAAATGGTTTTTTAGATTTGAAAATGAACATGACGTGAAATCTGTTAAATTAATGCTAAAATTCTCGGATGAGTTCATTCAACTGGTTACTCAAGCAAGTCAAATAGCAGCAGTCTAATATTTTTTTCTGCTTTTTTTATGATACTCATCAATATATACTCAAGCTTTAATCTTTTTTTTTATACTAGTTCAACTGTTTTTTGATATTGTTATTCTTGAATTAAAGTAACCTATCATCTATTTGTGCAACATTTCTCTTGGCAATTTTCTTTGACTGGTATTTAATACACATTTTTACACAAAATAAAACAGAAAACCAGTTTAGATTGAATTCTCGTAGTTAAGTGAAATATAATTTATATTAATAATAATCTCGTTGAATTAAAATTTCTTTGTTTAAGTAAATAAACAGAAAATTCTCTTATGAAATAATAATTGAACAATCAATTGTTAATAATTATGTTTAGAGATAGAAAGAAATTTCTTTTTCTAGAGAATGAATATTTAATTATGAAAAAATAAATCCTAACTTAATGATTACATTATAAGTCATAATAGAAATCATATTAAATGAACTCTTTCAAATATTTTTTTTCTTTATCTGATATTAAATTATGAAATATTATATATATTAAATAAAAGGCAAAATAATTCTTGATTTATTGTTGAAAAGATAAAATAAATCGATAAAAATGATACATTCGATTTGATTAGATATATTCAATCTAATAATTATAAAAGAAAAGAATAAAAATGGTGTTTAAATCTGTTTTTATTTCTTGAATATTAACTATAATGATTGTTTAAAATGTTAAATTAAATTCGCAAATATTAATGGCTAATTGAAGACAAACAGCAACATCTCCATAATAATAATAATAATAATAATAAGCTTTATTTCTTGAACATACTGATCCATATGTTGATGGAATTAATTCAATTTCATGTCGTTCCAAACATTTTAAAGAACGTAAAAATTCTCTTGAAATAATAAAAAAAAAACTCTTTGTTTTTTTAATTTACTTTAATAAAAAATAGACTTGCATTTTGTTGGAAATTTCTCATCAAATGAACAATAACATTTATTAATAACTTGTTGATTTGTTCGTGATGGAGAACAATTATTATCTCAATATTTTTTTTATTTAAATGAATATTAAAAAAATAACAAATAAAAACTTACTATTTTCAACAAAACATGCACTCATAACAAGTTTATTTGTTCAACATTAGGAGATGGAAAGATAATCATTCGAATTATATCTTAAACTGTACATCTGAAGTTCCTCTATCTAGATCAGATGTCAGAACCAAAATTTCATCGGAATAACAGATAGTTTTCATGCATTTTTCGATGTTTTTTAGAAATGACTGATTTCTAAATGATTTCGTCCTATAGAATATTGGAGGAAAAGACGTCCCCTTCTATCCCCTTTCGAATGGTGAAAACCGCAGGGCTCTAGCTATCTTCGTTCAAAAGTTATAAGCATTTTGCCCGATAGCCTTTTTTTCAAATTCCGATAATAGTAATATTGTTTAAGTCTACAGTACACTGTACAATAGAGCTAATCAAATACGACAGGTAAGCCGGTTCCGTGATGATACTTATCATTTCTCACCGAAGATTGCTAGTTATATTGTTCTGGGTGTTTACCATATAAGAGCATCAATTAGAGGAGTTCAAATCTATAACTGAATAGATGATGTAGGAACAAATATTCTCCTCAATGTGAAATTGTATGTTTCGAATCGTGTACCATAGGGACTGCTTGTTAGAGAGTACTGAGTGTTTATGGAACATCAAATATTGACATCGTTGATTACACTAGTGATATGTTGATATGTAGCTTTTTGGAGAGTATTGGACGCTACTATGAAAAATTCCTAATAAAATATTCTGATATAGACTAGTTTTAGATTAAATAGCATTACTGAAAATATATAATTATTGTTCGTTAAAATGCCATTTTGTATTTGTTTCTATTTAGCCTAATACGTTTCGAAAAAGAGCTAGTTTATCCAAAAGTAAAAACAGTTGATAGAACTAAGTTGATCTTTCATTTTTCTTCCTGTCATATTAACAAAAAAAAACTTTAATAAATTTAGGAAGCGTTAATATAGAATCATAAAAATTCTTTAATAGTTTTTTTCTATGCAAAAGATAGATCAACTAATAAAAATGTTTTCTATAACTTACAAAAAAATAATAACAATTGAAACTATTTTTTTTCTACTAAAATAATATGTTCGATTATCTTTCAATCATCTATTGATATTGATGAAAGATATCCATAAGGGCCCTGCTCTATTCAACTTATGGAATATAATGAAGCAGAAACAATACTTTACAAAGATGTATATATGTCATCTTCTTCGCTTCAATGTTCTATCATCGAGTACGATATCTCCTGCTGAAGGATAGATGATAAGAACAGAAGTTTTTCTTTTTTTTTTGTCAAGAATAAGTGACAAGTAATATACTTATCAAACAATTTATTCTTTCTTGATAAAGTAAGCAAGAAATACAATATTGAAGAGAAAAATATTGAACAAAACTTTCTTTTTCTAGAACATTATACAATAATGGTTTCAATAAATGATGATATGGTAAAACGATTAGAAGCACGTAGTTATGATATTTTTCAAGAACCATTAACACCTCTTACGCCTATTTGTATTCATGATCAAAAGTCAATTATTTCATTAGAACAAGCAGTTGAACCATTAATATCTATTTTACCAAATCTTCAAACATTTGTTTCAATTGCTAAGGAAAAATGTGAAAATCCATCTGATGGATTAACACAAGATGAATCTGCATCAATAATGCTTTATTCAATGGATTGGCAACCAATGGAACAATGTTTATATTATGTTCTTAATGCAATACTTCGTTGTAATGATAGAGAAAAATTAAAACCTTGGCTTTTATATTTAACATTATTTATTCGAGCACTTTCTCGTCTACCATCGATATCTGTTATTGTCTATCGACAAGTTCAAATTGGTTTAACTGAACGATATCCAATAGAAAAAACATTTATATGGTGGACTTTTTCATTATGTACATTATCTCTTGATATCTTTCAATCAAATGAATATTTAAATAAAACAAATACACAAACTATATTTACTATTGAATCTCATTCAGGAAAAGATATTCGAAAACATTCATTTTATTCAAATGAAGATCAAATACTTTTAATGGCTGCATCAGAATTTAAAGTTATATCATCTATTAAACAAAGTGATAATCAATATATAATTTATTTAAAAGAAATTCAATCAAATAATTCTCTTTTACAATATTCTAATATATCAAATGAACAAGAAATATTATCTGCAAGTCTTCTTTTAAATATATCAAATACAAATATTCAATCAAGATCAAGAATTGAAACAATGCAAAAATATATTAATCGTATATTAAAAATTCAAAATAAAATTGAACAATATGCAAAATATTCATCAATTGAATTAATAAATGAAAATCTTGATGATCAAGATATTTCATTTATTATTCAACATGCTATTATTAAAAAACAATGTACTGTTCTTAGATTAGACAATAACTATATTACATCAGAGGGTATAACAATTTTAGTTAATTCATTATATAATAATAATACATTAATTGAATTAAATCTTTATTCAAATCGTCTTTATGATAAAGGTCTTTATCCATTTGTTAAACTTTTATCTGATAATTATTCAGTTCTTCAAAAACTTCATCTTGGTTCAAATAGAATATCAAATGAAGGTGTTCAATTATTAGCTGAAATCCTTAAAACAAATACAACATTAACTGTACTTTGTTTAGATTCTAATCGTATAAGTGATGAAGGTGTTCATTTCTTAGCTAATACACTTATTCATCATAATAAAACTCTTCAAGAATTATCTCTTAAGGGAAGTAAATTTATAACAAGTTTAAGTGTTCCATATTTTATTGATATATTACAAAATAATCAATCATTAACACGATTTGATATATCCAATTGTAGTTTAACAAAAGAAGATAATCAACGTCTCCAAAATATGTCAAATGGAAATGAACATTTTATACTTCTACATGATACAGAAGAGGCTGATTGTGTTATTTTCTAAATGTTCTCTTTAATTGATTGTTTTTATTTATTTATTTGAATAAAATTCAAATGAATTCAAATGAGAACAATAAAGTAAAGAATTAGTAAAATATATACATTGCTCTTATATCACCGCACTACAGGCAAACAAGCACAATTTCTCTAAAACTTTTTGCTTCTACCAAAACAGCATAATTAGTCCTATTGGCATAGGAAACGAAAAATAGGACTAGATGATATTCGAGCTTCACTTGAATACGAAATGCGGTGCGAAGCACGAAATTCGAGTATCAGAAAAAAAGGAATATCTCGTAAAAGACGAGCATCCAGTTTTATGATTCACCAGAAATTGTTATTTGATGATTTGGCCTCCATCTTTTACCCAAAATAATTAAAAGTGGTGAGCTAATCTCCAGTCAACTGTTGTAAACAGAAGAAATAATGAAAACTTTCGACAGAACAGGATCGACTCTAGGGAAAATCGTTTTTCGTTCTTATGTTAATTAAAACTTCATTGTCGAAAATTGAGATCGCTTCCCACCATATTTATGTAATCTGTTGCGAATTTTCTTCTTTTACTTACTAGACAGACGATCTTACACTGGCTTATTTAAGTACAGAAGAAAGTAAAAGTTATTATAACAACGTCAATTTATAGGCTTCCTTTCCTTACCACACTCTTATAACTATTTGAAATCAAAACGAATTACATAACTTAAGCTCTTTACCTTTCTTATATTATAAATAGCACGAATGAAAAACGCTTATTACAGTCCCAACATAGAGTGGATATATATCTCACTAAACAAGAATGTATCAAACTAAAACAAACAATTAAAAAAGGTCAATTAAGTAATAAAAGATTTAAATTTGGATACATTTTTTTATTATTCAATTATGCAAGTTACAGGTAACATTACTGTTTGTAGAAATAAGACAAACTTATTCATAAATAGTAGTAGATTCTTATAAAATCTTATATTAGATTTGAACATTCAAATATTTTTGTAATGTGAAAGATGTTTTTATGCAAAATATAAAAAGAAAAACTATATATCGGCAAAATCAGGCAGATAGGACATTTGCACCTTTCATTTGAGGTTGATTCTCTATAAGAGTGCATTTTTTTGGATAAATTTTTTGGCATAGGCTTATGTGAAAATCTTTGGTCTTTCACATGGTTATTAATTAAAATTAATTAATTAATTAAAAAGTAATTAGCGAATATCTCGCTAGCCATATGAGAAAAAAATCTGAAAACTTTAGGATAAGGTCTAGGGCACAAGCTGCATCTATGGTAAAATTTTCAGCAAGATTGGACTCCAAAAAATTTCTTCCGAAAAACCGGTTTTCTAGAGACCCTGAAAAGTGAAGAAGCGAAAACTTTTGTCTTATCATCGTCTAGGGAGTCTGGATAATGATTTGTAACGTTTGAAGTCAATTTTGAACTTTTCAGTTGGTTACAAGAGCACCATGTCGATTGTGTAGTCGTACTGTGTCACGTCGCTAAGGACAAATAAATCGGTTTTTTTGAAAAATCTAGACATGCTCAGAAAAAATTTTGCATATAGACTTTGTAGCATTAGGAGCCGTCTACGGAATGCCCTATTTGGTTTTTTAAAAATTGTGCATGAATTGGGAGTTTTTAAAAACTAAAATACGCGAAGTAGAGATCGATGTCCTTTTTTGTGCCACGTCGCTAACGGTAGTTTTTTACCAATAACTCCTCTGAACAAAGCTTCATAGCGCTGAATTTTTTTTAGGGTATCTAGAGTAACTTAATGTCCATACAACATATAAAAATCAGATCTAAGAAAGCTCATTATCTCGAGATACACATATTTTAATTTTCTGAAGTCACGTCGCTAACAAATGATTTTGCCCATATACATTTTCTTAAAACATTAATATGTTAGAATTGTTTTCTTCCTCTATGATGAACATGATTTAACACTAATAAGAAATTCGACGGAGTGCATTGTTCTTATAGCAACGATCGTCCAAGAAAACAATGATCATTATTAGCGTTTGAAGCTCATGTATATATATATATATATATATGTCGTATCGAAGTTACACCGGTCGACGAAGTTATAACTTCGTCAACATTCTTGACGAAGTTATAACTTCGACGATGATCGTCATCGAAGTTACAACTTCGACAGAGAAATTTGACGAAGTTAATTTTGATTCATCTGCGCGAATTTGAAAAGGAAAATTTCATATATTTGAATTTTTCTGATCTACCTATATTGATAACATGAAATTATAAATTCTATGAGGTAGTTTTGATATTTACTTTTAAAATTTCATAAATTATATTTTTGTTAGATATATTCAAGCATAAACTTTTAAAATTCATCGTTAACAATTGCTTCCTTTGCAAAAAAAAGAAAACTTAAAAATATTTTTATTTAAAATGAAACAAAAACATTATTTTTCATGAAATATGACATACAAAATAATATGAGTTTTACTCTTATTTAATTTTTATATTTCTTTTTATTATTGCTCCTATATTGTAAGATGAATATATTGAATAACGTTATATTTATCTATATTCCGTGTTGATTTATTAATGAAACTTATTGAAGAATTTGTTTAACTAGGAACAATATGAACATGGTTTTCACTTTGTTTTACAGCTGAATTTTGTTTTATAGATGTTTAACGCTGATATTGTTTCAATATCATTATTATTTGATGATAATTTATTTATTAAAATATTTTTGATTGATACAAAAACGAATAAAATAGATGTTTAATTTATACGAAGATTCGTTCGTTTTTGGGAAAAAAATGTAATGACCAATTACAATTTAGATATTTTATTTCTTGAACAAATTGTTCAAAAAATAAGAAAACAATGTTTTTAAATTAAAATGGTTGAACATTTTATTGATTTTTTTAAATTCGATTATTACTCTATTTTATATATATTTTTATTTAAATATTTGATGAAAACATGAGGGCGCCACTGGACAGGATTCATAAATAGTTGCAAATGTCAAATAAAGTCGAGTGAAATTCGTATTTTGGTTTCTTTTATTTGGATGAGATAATCAATAGAAGAATCATGTTTCTATGTAACATATACATTTTATCTGGAACCCATAATAAAAATAAAAAAAACTAATTTCACATAAGTATTTATCAAAGTTTTTATTCAATTGATACGCTCTAAATATGTTTATAAGACCATTTTCTTTTAAATTTCAATTAAATAGTATTTGATTGTTACGTTTTTATTTATCTTTATTCTATAATCACTTCATTGATGACATACAAATTTTTCACGTAAGTAAAGTTAGCACCGGATTCGACTGTTTATTGTCCGGATTCGCCTTCTTAATTGTGTTGACTCTCTAATCAAGTGTGTTAGACACAGAATTTTATTCTCTATCGAATGGTACCATTTCAAGAGGGGGTCATCGGGCAAAAAGTGAAGATTATACCCCAAATACTGGGTCCGCGACCTCATTTTGAAAGTAATTATCGTCCGGATTCGCTTTAATAACTGTGTTAACTTTCTAACCAAGTGTGTTAGATGCAGAATTTTATTCTCTATCGAATGGTGCCATTCTTAGAGGGCGTTATCGGGCAAAAAAGCGAGGGTCATACCGCAACTTCTGGGTTCGCAACCCCATTTTGAAAGTAATTCTTGTCCAGATTCGCCCTCGTAACTGTGTTAACTTTCTAATCAAGTGTGTTAGGCGCAGAATTCTATTCCCCATCGAATGGTACCGTTTTCACAGACGATCACCAAGCAAAAATTTCTCACAAAATCAGGTCTTGGGCCTCGTATTCGGGATGTCACCCTCTTTTTTTGCCCGATAACGCCCTCTAAGAATGGTCCTATTCGATAGAGAATAAAATTCTGTATCTAACATACTTGGTTAGAAAGTTAACCCAGTTATTAAAGCGAGTGGACAAGAATTACTCTCAAATGGTGTCACGGACCCAGTATTTCGGGTATAACCCTCACTTTTTGCACGGAGATCCCTCTGAAAATGGTATCATCCGATAGAGAATAAAATTCTGTGTCTAACACACTTGATTAGAGAGTTAACACAGTTACTAAAGTGAATTCGGACAAGAAATACAGAATCAGTGTTTTCGATACACAGGAAAAACGGTATTTTGAGCTAAAGATGCATTTTTTGCTGGATGACCCCTTCGAAACTAGTACCATTCGATAGAGAATAAAATTCTACACCTAACACAACCGTCTAGAGAGTCAACACAATTAAGAAGACGAATCTGCACAAGAAATAGTCGAATCCGGTGCTAACTTTACTTACGTTATTCTAGATTTGCCTTGATCTATCGGCTAATCATTCTTTCACCGTTTTGTTTTGTTTTGTGCACACAGCGACATATAACCAAGGCGATGAAACATATTGAACTTATGCATTTTCGTACATCTTTTTTTCTAGATTATTTTTCGATTAACATTTCGTCGGGAACATATTGAGAGATCGATCAATGACCGAGATTGGACCACCTCGAAGTGATCTGATCGGGATCAAATCGACTCAAGGTGGTCACATCTTAGGATCTTACTGTCTTGCACTTCAAGAATAGATAGCGATAATTCAAGTTAAACTCGAAAAGTAGTAATTACTCGACTTTCCGGAAAAAAGACAACGGATGTACCGAAGGATATATTCGAACCACGTTTTTAGAATATGTCACAACAGGCACTTCGTCTCACACTTTTATGCATCTCATATTATGTCGCAAAATATGACACATGCAACGTATTTTTTATTAGTGTCAATGCATACTGTTTGTGATTATATTGTTGAAAAAAAAATTGAAAACGAAAAAAAATGGATTTCTATTTGGACAAAGAAAGTCTTCTACATACATCCTGAAGTATAAAGACAAAACTTACTTTTCTGGTTTGGGCAAGTGTGGATATTCTCTTCACCCTAACTTTCAATATTTCGAAAAAAAAATAGATGCACCTTCAAGTTTTATATATAAATTCTTCATCACCATTTGGTAGGTCTTGATGAGAACTATCAATTGGTATATAATACAGAGTGAATCTATGCATTTTAGTCCAAAAAAATTCCTATACTATCATTTAAATATACACATAACGATATTCAACATAGAGCTGTCTTGAATATTTAGAAAAAGAGATATACCTTCTTACTTTTTCTTTGTTGATTTCTTAGCATCATTTGGCAGGTCTTGTCCAGGTTTACCGATTGATATGCAATCCGTCGCATAAACAAATAAATGGAGTATGCTTCTGAGGACATAAAACATGGATAACTCTCGGTTAGCTTAGTCACTTTGTACACAGTACAAAATGTATTAAAAGGTCTGCTTTTTTTAGTTAAAGACTTTTGCTTCATAACGACCTTCTCTTTTTGTGGACTTCGTTGTTATTCAAGTTTCAAAAATAGTTGTAATGAAGACAGAATAAAAAGTTAGTTACCAATCTATTTGATAAGCTGATTTTATCCACTAAGTTTCGCAATCGAGTGGAACTCGAATGCCATCTAGTCCCGAACAGTGTTTATAAGAACTTCCGAGGGAATATTTTCAATTGATCCACTGCTTATGAATTCAGACTTTGTGCATAAGATAGACTTTAGTGAGATATAAAAAAACATCAAAAAGATAAGTCCTCTTAGATCTTTTATTCATAATTATAGATACTCTACTGGAATTTTAGTTTCTGCCTTGGTATATACTAACAAATCAAATGACGGCATACCGGTCTAAGATGTTGCCCATAGATAGATCTATCTGTCAATAGAATAGAATATTTCGTTTCCAAGATTTTAGAGTTCCAAAAAACAGAAAATTCCACCATCTTTCGTGGAGTATGAGTGATTTTTAGGGCATGAGTATCTCGAGAGGGAGTTATTCTTTTGAGCTGAAATTTTCAGAGCACTCTACTGACAGATAGATCTGTCTATGGGTAAAATTTTAGGTTTAAATATCATCATTCAATTTGTTAGTATATACTGAGACAGAAGCTAAAATTCTGACAAAATGTTTGTAACTTTGAATGAAAGATTTAATGAAGACTTGTTCATTTGAGATTCTTTATATCTCAGTAAGATCTATCTTATGCACAGAGTCTGAATTCAAAAATAATTGATTCATTGAAAATCTTCTCTCGTTTGTATGTCAAATACTTTCCTCATGATTTTTTTGTTCAATACAATTTATTCTTAACAAGTGAGTGCAGTGTGGTAAAAACAATTGGAACAATTTGCAGAAATGGATGATCTCTATGTCTATACATTGCTGTATGTATGCTGAAATAAATAGAGTTGTCAGAGACATTAAGGATATTGAACAGAGTGTAAGAAAAATTGTTGGAAAAGATTTCATTTGTATATATAATCTATAATGGAAAGATAGCAACACGAAATATTGTTTTTCATCTAATATTTTAACATTAGAACATATTTATCTCTATGCACTTTGTTTCTGCAAACGATAAAGTATACATAAACAACTTATAATGATTAAATTAATTTCAATACATTTAATATAGTTCCTAATGTTCTACGAACAATATTGTAGAGAAAAAAACAACTATTAAATAGACTCATTAAACGTGATACTCAACGAATTTTTTTTTGTGCTGTGCTTACGCAAAGAACTAAACTATAAACATATAAATATTTCAAAATTAACATTTGAATATCGTTACATTAATTAATCAAATGGCAATAATTTCATTTAAAAGTGAAAAATACGTTTTATCGATATGTATATGTATCATATTTTAGTCCATGTGAATTAGTGTTCATCAATTAAATGATTATTTCTTTTTTCATTTTCATATCCATTTCTAGATCGATTTCTTCCACATGTTGATTTCAATGCATGAATATCATTTGAATTCGGATATTCTTTTTTATTAGATTGTTCTTCTTCCATGTCTAAGGTTCTTTGAACACCACGAATACGGATACTAAAAGTATGCAAATAACAAAATAATCAGCTATTCGTGGAAAAAAAATTATGTAAAAGACGAATTGCATATTTTTTTTCAATCTTTTAATTCAATGAATTTTTATTAACTCAGATATTTCTTAATGATTAATGGTACACATAACTGTTTGAATTTTGATTCGTATGAAATTTGACTATGAGTTATAATACAGTCAGTTATTGAAATCCAAACAATGTTCTCAGTTATGAGTAATCTAAAATTCTTTGTATTCGAGTATGGAAGATAACTAGTTGGAAACTATCATTTTTCTATATAATCATCCTACACAAAAAATCAATGTATCTAGAATTCTATATTAGAGCTGTGCAAAATTTAGATCACTGAAAATTTCATCTACAAGTTAACATTGTTTATTAAACAAACATACATACCAAACTAAACCCATTTGTTCGGTATCTTCAATTGTTTGTGGTAATGTCTTATTCAATGTTTCTGGTAAGATTAGAACAGATAAAGCTGCTAAGAGCGATAAAATTCCATATAAAATAGTAGGAAGATTGATCCATACACGAGTCTGAAATCAGGAAAACTATACAGATATTTCATCTTTAAATAAAACATAATGAAGTAATGAAAAAAAATTTTCTTATTCTTCGTCTGTTCAATGATGCATTCATGGTTGTTCTACTCTATCATATGCATTCCTCATAAATGGAATATGGAAAATATTCATTTCCAATTTTCATGAGACAATAAAAAGAAATATGTTTCTTACCAACATATCATTACTTGTTGTTCCGACTATAGCTCCAATTCCTAATAGTCAAAATAGAAATAATGAATTTTACATATCTTATTAACGATAAAGAATTATTTACGTGCAACCATTGAACAAATACCCATTCCAGTATTTCTTATTCGTGTAGGAAATAATTCATTTGCATAAATATAAATAATATTATAACTGCCAGATGCAAAAAACTTTAATAATACATTCCATATAAATGTAAGTACTCTGTCTCCTAGAACGAAAAAAAAACGATCACATTCCCATGCATACTAGAATTAATAAAAAAAAATTACTTCGTTTATTCTTCAGTATTAAATTTTGCATGGGTATTATTAATAATGCGATAATAGAAAAACAAAGAGCAGCAATAAAATAAGGTAATTTTCGTCCTACGCGATTGAGTAAAGGATGTATTGCTATACAAGACAATATTTCAACAAGAGCCGAAATTGTAAATGATACTAAATATTCAATAAAATATAAATACATTATAAATATGAAAGTTGAAATATATATATCATTTACTTACAATAAGGATTAAAACCCCAAGAACCAGTACTTTGTGAAATTCCATAGAATACTAAATTTTGAACAAACCTTTAAAAAAAATAGATTAATTTCAGTGTAAAATAATATTTATAAAATTTACCATTGAAAAAATAAATTAATCGATATAATAAACATAATTTTTGTTTGAAATAAAGCAAGAACACCAATCTGTTGTGATTGACAAAGTGTGCTCTAATAAAAAAAAAAAGATACAATGCTTCAGTTAACATCTCTTTAGTACTGCTATGTGAAGCTCACATATATTCTTCAGTCTGATTATACTAATACAAAATACGTTAAATGAAAAATCTCTTGCAGATTATAGTTGTTTTTCCAAGATAATCGATCGCCAGAGAAAAGATCCGTCTTATTTATTTTTGCATTTCGAACAAGTTTTTTCCTATGTTTTACTATTGCTCTATTGTTTTGTTTGCCTGGTTGCTTTTTCTTTTTCGTACTCTATTTTCCTTAATTTAATATTATTATTATTTTAACCATTGATTTAACTGACAAATAAGTCTCTTGTAGTTATCCATTATGTATATCTACAATAGGTCTCAATGCACTATTATATAGCTCGACAAACGCAAAAACACTAATACTCATTATTTCTCAAAGTTATAACTTGATCGATTCACGTTTTTTTATGTTAGCCATATGATGACTATGGAAAAATAATGCATAACCACCCATTATTGTTGGTATTTTAAATTTAAATTTTTGTCTGTGTAAAAATAAAAAAGTGTATTATTGAGAACATTCAGAATCTCTAGAAGAGTCTAAGTTTTGTCATCAACACCTCTCAGTACCTTTACCCATCGTTAAGAAACTCTGGGAAAAGAGACTGATACATGTTGTCCTCTGTGGCTAAGATCTATGATAGAGAAGGGATGGAGTTGCAAAACTTCGACTTGAAACTTATTCTCGTTCTATAGTCACGTTGAAAGAATTTTGAATACTAACAGACACCTTATTTATTTTTTTCGATTAATAATCGTCAAAGTGTATTTTATGAATATTCAATTTGTTGTATATACTTTTTCTTGTTCATTTTTCATCCGGTTAAATGCTTCTTCATCGAATGGTCGTTTATTTGTCTTTGCAATATGTCGAAGTAATTTCTCAGCTTTGGTATAATGTCTCTTACTCATCATCCATCTAGCTGATTCTGGTAAAACACTAAAAAATTCAAATGAATAGATTAGTAAAATTTTCTAAATAAAAAAAGACAATATGAACTTACAAATGAAAGAATACAAATGGTATAGTAAATATAGATAAAGTCCAAGATAAACGTCGCCATTCACGAATGAAATAAGCAAAAGCAACCAAAAATAATTGACCAATAGCAAAAAAATATTTAACACTTATTGCTGTTAGAAATTTATTTTTCGGACCAACTAATTCAGTTACTAAATAATAAAAAAAAATAAAAAAATAAAATTTATTTATACTTATATCTTCAAAAACAAAAATACTTCTTAAATATTCAAAATATTTCAATTTTATTTTTAAGATAGAAAGAAAAACAAGAAATATAATTACTTAGTACAAACCCAGTGACAGAAATGCCTCTAGTTGAACAAGCCAAAATGAAACGACTTATTGTATATACTATATAACTTGGCCAGAATCCAAATGCTTTTTTTTGTGGAAAGAAAGCACAAATAAATCCTGTAACGACCATTAACAATATACAAGCACTCATAATTGGACGACGACCATATCTTAAGAGAACAAAATGATAAATCAAGATAACATTTGTCAAAAATAAAATCTATTGATAAACTAAATCAATTAATTGTGATCTTTGTGTCTATTTTATTCAATGCTTTATCCAGATTTCATCTTCCGGAGGACGAATAATATCTATTTTTGGGAGTGCAGACACAGTAGATGGTACAATAATTACAAATTCAGAAAGGGCCAACACGATCTTCGAAGGGGATATCACTTTCACAGTCCTCATGCTAGATAAAACACTGATTTTATTCTATAGTTGCAATAGAAGCATATTGTCTCGATTATCATATATCTTCTAACTAGTCAATAGTTTCCTTCATATAAAATACAAATTTCTATTCGATGAAAATCAAATAGAATGTCTTTGTTTTTATTTTTCATTAATGGATCATTCACAAGTGTTCAATTAGAAATCAAGACACATCTTATTATAAGATGTTTCGTATTTCATACTGTTAATTTCAGTACATGAATATTGAATCTTATCATCTATTTTGTCTATTAGTTGTTAGTAGACATGTCTTGTTCCGTATGTACATATTTTAAATTAATCAAGTAAATGTAAAAGCAACCGCATACAGCATTATTGATATATGTCATTAAAATATTTAAAGATCAAGGTATCGCAGTTTGAACTTTAACTGACTATATTGTAAAACATAAAAAAGTTTTGATATTCTATTTTGTGTAATCAAATTTATTAAAACCATTATGAATTTTTGAAAATAAATTCGTTTGAAAAAATCGAAACACTTACTTATCAGCAAAAATTCCAAAAAAAATTGATCCAACCATGTAACCAAAAAAAAAAATATTTTGTACAATTGAACGAAATATAGTTCGATCACATACCATCAACCACTAATAGAACAAAGTAATTTAAAAATTACTTCTTTGAATTTTTCATGAAAATGAATACAAACTTCTTCTACCAATGTATATTGATAATATTTTCGATCAAAAACAAATTCTTTACAAGGTTCAATATGTGTTATTCCTGTTTCTGATACAACTTTTCTATAGCATCGTTGACATTCTCCAACGGATATTTTCATATTTGTTTTGCAATATGTTTCATCTGGTTGACTCTGATTGATTAAACTTGGAATATCACTATTAAAAATAGTGTCATTATCGAATAGTTTACATCGAAATGATGGTTTAGCAGCTGTAAATGACCATGTGTAAACCATAACTGAATTAAAAAATTCAAATCATTTTAAAAAATAACAAACACAAAGTTCAAAGACGCTCACTTGGTGGTAACATATATGTTAAACATATAAAAATATATCGTAATTTTTGATATCGACCAAAATCATTGATTGTATGTAAAAAATCATCGAATTTCATTTTTTTGACAATCGTTTCCTCTGAAAATGAAAACATTCTTGTATAGCAACATATAACCTTTACGCTCAAGGACGAAATAAATATACATTGTAGAGAAAAAACTCATCAAATGAGTATGACTTGCCAGCATGAGTACTCAAATTACTTGTTCGAATGCTCGAGCAATTTTATGTCTATGAATATTGTTTGTGTAGTGTGACGAGTTTTTTTTTACAGATTTACTCATAGGCAATTATGTGAGTACTCATTGTGTAATGCTCATATGGGCTCGGTGTATGTATGTGTTGAAATTTAATTTTCTAAATTTTGATAGGTAAATTGTAACATGCAATGAAACTAAACAAATTTTGTTACAAGTCGATTGCAAACTAAAATCAAGGAGATATCTGAATAATACTACAGATGAATAATTTATTTTTTGTTTTGTTTTTTTCTAATATTTTAGTGTACTCTTACTTTATGAAATAGAGCTCAAGAAGTCTTGCTTGCTAATGAAGAAAGTAAGATATTTCTTTATTTTAATGTCATAAAAATAAGATTTTATTTATTTTTAAAAGAATATAAAATTTATTATTAAAGAATCTACAACAGATCTGAAATTGTTGAATAGAAATTATCACTTATTATAGGAAATTAGTGATCATACAGCTGTATAACTCCTTGCCCATTGTATATTTTCATATCCATTATTTTCTCAAATCTTCATTATGTACGTTTGTATTTTTTTGTTATTCAATTTTATATCTAAACAGAATGGAAGATCTAACTACTAAATTATACAAAAACTATATAGAAGTATTCGCGACACATTCAATATCATACAATGAGTAGTCAATTATTGTTACTCAAATCTTAGGGCGAATACTGAAAACCTGCGAGTTCTCGTGACATTTTTTAGTGTGAATCCTCGCTTAATGAATATCTTCACTACGATGTATACAGTCAAGCTAGAATAATAATCCATGTAACTAATAATGGAAGGTTTCCATATGTACCATGATGATTTAGCTGTTATTTTGCTTATCAATAAGATTCAATGAAACTAGTAGAAATCTAAACGGACTCGTTATCGTAACCTATCCATCTGAAGTTATTATTTTTTTGAGTTTTTATCCACTGAGTATGATATTAATGAGAGATCGCCTAATGAATTATTGACCTGAAATTTTTTCCGTAGATAGAGTTTAAGATCATTGGAATGTCCTGAAAATTTTAGCAAAAATGAGCACTTTTTTCTCGAGATATTGAGTGTCCTGATAATGACCCAATGTCATAAGTATATGATCAGTATTGACTTGTCTTGATCATTCAATATCTCGAGAAAAGAAATGTTTATTTGCACCGACAGTTTCAGATCTGTCTATATGCAAAACTTTGGCTCAACATTTCGTTAAGCAATCTTTTATAAATATCATACTCAGATAACGAAAACTGATAAAATGATCATAACTCCATATAAATAAGTCATGACTATGGATCAGAGCTCTCAGTAGATCTAGTTTTCCCATAACAGGCTATGAATGTCTTCCGTCTGCCTGTATCTGTCATTCATTTGCATCGGTGTGGCCTGCCTGTTGTAACCTGTATACTTTTGTATTACTTACTGATAATATGATGATAATTGAATGGAAGTAGAAGACTACTTTTACAAGAAGGCGAAGAATTCAGATATATTCAAACGAAATCACTATGAAGAACGTTTATATATTTGACATGTTAAGTAACTGTCGAGAAAAGATAAAAATGAAAACATTGACATAAATACAAAAAAATCGGTGTTTTTGAGTAAGAATGTTTTCAGCGTATTTAGTAAATAATTTGAAGAGGATCTGTCAAGTTTTGTTTTGTGATAACGACATAAGTGTGAATCAGAAACAATAAGAACTAGTAAAGAATTCATATTAAAATAATAATAATAATAATAGCGGATTAGAAAGTGCGAATAGTAAGTTATCAAAAGATAAAATGATAAACTAAGTCATTTTCCAGCTTTTCGCGGCAGAAGTTCTCTAGTATTTATTTTGATACCGAGGTGTTCTCATGAAAAAAAGAAATTTTTTAGTGAAAATTTCTGGAAAACATGACAGACAGATGGCTTGCCTGCCCTATCTGAGATCTTGGTCTAACCCGTGACAGGCTTAAAAAGTCAGTGCCTTTTCCAGACAGATTCGATGGCCTTTTCGGGTCTCTGCTATGAATCTGTTTTAGGCTTTTACTAGTTTTATCCAATCCTATTGATGAGCGAAATATCAGTTCAATTGGCATATGACACTTGAAAACTTTTTTTTTTCATCAACAGAGATCAGGTTTGTTCAAAAGCATATCGAATAGAATATGCAACAAATTGTAAAAGTAATAATAAACAGAGACTATTCAGTCGTGAAAGAAGAATTTTCCGGCTATAGAGAAAAAGAAGAGAATTGTTGTGTATGTATAAATATGATTTCTCACGTAAATGAAACTTTCAGTTATGATGATGGAATTTCTTATAAAGTAATTTCTGTCATTCACTATAGTGATATTATGGCATAGATGTTAATACAGAGAAAATATTTAAAATTAAAGAGAAAAATGAGGAAGCAAAAAGATATCTGCAAGAAAAACTACAAAAAAGTAATATTTTACGCTAAGTGTTCATCAATTGATATGTACGAAGAGAGTTTTGTGTTGAACGAATGTTTCAACATTTATATGGTGAATCTGTATTGTTATAGTATAATGCACAATAGATATAAGGCAACCCGTAGGAAGAGGAAGAAGAATAATAAGTAACAATAAATGATGAAATAGGAGAAAGGAAGACTAAAGCACAAAAGAGAAAATTATCAAGTTACATTCCTAAGTCAAAAGGTTTCATAAGATACAAGCATTTACAAAAAATATAATAAAGGTAAGATAAAGAAAGAAGAATAGTATAATAGTTTTAAAAATAAGAAGAACAAAAAAAAACAAAGAAAATGCCATCGATTACTCGCTTCATATCACTATCAGATGTTTAATAAGACTTATCTACTGCTTAGTTTCATAAAACAAAGGAACTAATCATTATAAACAAGTGTATCCTTTTTCTTTTAGAAAGCATATTCTCTAGAAAACTAATCGTATAAACAATCATCGAAGAATTCAAAGTGAGAGACGACATAACAGCGTTTCGATTTAATGATTTATATTATTTCTATTAATATAGTCAATGAGTAAGAAATTTTCGGTATTAAATTTGACTATATATGATCTGTCTAATAAGAGTTTATTGTATAGTTGGTACGAAATAAATATAAAATGACTATAGTGGTATTGTCATTACAAATTTCAGATAATGTTAACAATTTGAATACACAACAAACCATATATATGATTTACATACCATAATAGGAAACAATTTTATTCAATATTTATATTTGACTATGACACTCAAACAAGAAATGATATTATTGATACTTCTAAATTATTCATGATAATCTAATTTCAACGAGAATTGACTCGAACAGGACGAAGGTTCACGAGAAATTAAATTATCTAGTTTTATTTTACGACTTTTCAAGCTAGTATGACTTTCATAAATATTACCTCCTTTCCAAAAATTTCCATCAGTTCGACAATCACTTAGCAGTCCAAATCAAAAGTTTTTAGAATAATTAGAAATTGCATCATTTTGCGAAGTACTGAACAAATTGGAACATAAATGCTTGAAATTTCCAAAACTTCTTACATTTTTTGACAATCTGAACACTGCTGCTGTTACTACCTTTAGTTCCTTTAGGATTAGGTATGGGTAGAATAGAGACTTCTCCCTCATTCACTTTCTACACCCATACACTGTTAGGTTTACATTTCCTATTATTAAAATTGCAAAAGAGATGTGAGCATAGAAAAGTAAATCGAAATAAGTTTAATTTCTCGTAGACCTATACAACGGCACCAATAAATCAATTAATTAGCAGCATAGCTTTAATAGATTCCAACAAGGAATATACCAATTCCAATTCTTAGTATTGGTTAGGAATAGAAAGTCACCGTTACCAGATAGTTACTTTACCACTTATTGGATAATGGAAAGATCCTGAATTTGATTTTTTCGTCACAGAAAGCTTATTTTGAAAAACTAGTAATTTTTTTTTATAAAGTTTGATCAAAGGTCTCTGGACAACCGAGAAATGAAGTAGCGACAATAGAATCGGAATCCTCAATTCCAAAAATCTTTGATAAAACTTTATAAATAATTACAATTGTCTTAAGATAAACTTTTCTGGACGAAAGAATCAAATTCAGGTATTTTCCGTTTCCCGACAACTGGTAACTATCTTTCCCTAGTATTAGTCTTGAAAACATTGGGATGGAATTATTAATTTATGTGTCTTTAATTTTCACAGTCATTATCGATTAATTGCCTTTCTTGTTAATAACATGTTCATTATAAAAGAATATTCCTTCCCCATTTCTCGCTGCTACTTGATAGTTCTGAAGTTCTGCACATTTCAAAAGTAAGAAATTGTAGTTTTTCCTTTTATGAACGACATATGATTTCGACAAAAATAACATTTGTATACTATATAGTTTTCAACAATATACATAAATATCATATTCTGATTCTCTTTTCTTTTCTTTCACATAGCATTAAGAAATTTACAACGAAAATTTTATTTTATTGGTATGATTTTGTTTTTGACTTTTACATAAATAAATGTTTAAATCTATGATCTTTGTTTAAAGTGTTCGGGCAACAAGTTGACATTGATCGTAATTTTTATCAGTAAGATTAGCTAAACGAACTTGATCGTATTCAACATAATTAAGTTGATGATAAGTTTGAAAACCTATTTGTTTAAAAGAATTTAATGAATAAATATTTGTTGCTTCAGCATAAGCTCCACCAATATTTAATTTTTTTGCATGTTCAGTACTAGCTGATATAAGAGTTGAAGCAAGACCATAACCACGATAATTACTAT
The DNA here is from genome assembly GCA_905250125.1 of Rotaria sordida. Lineage (NCBI taxonomy): Eukaryota > Metazoa > Rotifera > Eurotatoria > Philodinida > Philodinidae > Rotaria > Rotaria sordida. The sequence goes on from CAJNOL010000120.1 coordinate 149,145, forward strand.
CAACATTAATAATAAATATATGAAGAAGAGAATCTGTTAGAAAATGATCAAATAAATTAATATTTTTATGCATATGATGAAGAAGATGAAGAATAAAATGAAGTTTTTCATTTGATTCATTGATTGTATTTGTATCATTTTTATATTTCACTTCGTTCAAACAAACACCTGCCAATTGATTTGTTTTTATATCATATGCAACAAATGAACATTTATCTTTTAAAGCATCATTAATAACATTTTTAGCAAAATCCATTGGTTCTCCCAATTGAAGATATTTAGCCAAAGGTTCGTCACGAAAAAATGAATTTGTTAATAGAGTTAATACTGGAATGCGATCTTCTTCACACATCAAATGTACGTTAAATCGTGATGAAGGTAACATCGTTTTTTTAGAGAATGATACTTTTTTGATTATGTTTCACAGATGAAATATTGATTTGAAAAGAGAGGAAAAGGGATTCATTTTTCTTTGAATGAATATTTAATAGACACAATAGATTTTTTTTTAATCATAGAATAAAAACGATGGTATGTTTTGACATTTCAACTATTTAATAACAATACTTTTGATCCGCTCTTTATTATAATCTCTATTTTTCTAATATTCAGATCAGACAAACTTCCGGTAAAACAAAGTAAAACAAAAAAGATATTCTGCGACATCGATCAGATCAAGTAAATTGTATTGGTTATATTATTAGAAACTCCCATTATAAGTTACAGCTAAAGTTGACTGAAGAACGGTCCATAAAATGGTTAATTGAGAATGATAATATGATAAAACAGGAGATTAGAGATTCATAAGAGTAGACTATCAATGATTAACATGAGACGCAAACTTGAGAGAGAAATTCGATGAAATTTTTCACAAGAACCAATCAGATTTTTATTCAAAATATAGTGACACAGCTTAGCATACATTCAAATGAAAATTATTCTATGACCATAGTTACGCTGTTTCCTTATCGTATATTTTAATGAGTAAGGTCTTGAGAATAAGTAAAGTTTACATACATTTTAAAGTCTCTATCAGGTTTATCTTTGTTCTCGGGATGTGTACGAAATTGTCATCACTGACATCAATGCCATATTTTAATTCTATATTATTCTCAATCCTGAAAGGATGAGTTTACAGCACGAAAATTGAAACCACGTTTCTCACTCACAGAAACGGCATGTCGAAGTTCTATCAAAATCGACAGCAAGTTTTCGCGGAGCAAAGAACTCGAATTCGAATCCTATTTGCCTCGAGAGTTCATTGTTGGGTCAGGTTCCAATAGAAACCGACTTTTTGATGAAAAATTTCACCAAAGGTATTGAGGAAAGGAATGTTTGACTTTCCTATCTATGTTGTTTGAAATGCTATTCTCGATCTTGAAAAGATGAGTCTTCACATGCTGATATGTTTATCCACGCTCTGATTAACTGAATATAATCGACCGATGAGATTTTTGCATATTAGAAGTTCAGCTAATCAGGAGTTTCTGCAAGCTGGTGTCCAACCAATTGAATTTCTGCATAGTTGGAATGAAGCTAATCTCAAGTTTTCATTGTTTGAACTTCGACCAAATAGAAGCGCACTTCATGCATAAAGAAAATAAAAGTTTAGCATTATGACAGAATGGATCAGAGGAAGTAAACGTCTTTCTATGACCAGATGAAAAAGTAAAGCCATAGGATTGACAGCAACAGCATTATGGCCATGATGACTCACTTGCTTAGACTGATGTTAATGTCTCATCTGCCTAGATCCACTATGATGACTCACCTGTTTAGATTGAATATGACCCATAGTATATCACACACACACAATAAACATAAGGTTTTCAGCAGCTATATATACTAGTGCTGCTCAGCAGTTCTTCAAATCATACAAACATGATCGTCAGTTCCAGTAGAAGTAAGTATCTTCATACGAATGATTTACTCTTGTTGTGAGATAGGTTGGTAGTTACATAGATATGTAATTGAATAGGTGGTGAGATGATTATATATAGAAAATCACTGGCTTACGTGAGCATACACAATCGTTTAAGTATATTAGCAGGCTTTCATTCGTTAACTGCTTTTTATTCCTTTAAATTATTCGAAAATCATTTAGACTCACTTTACTAATTCATATTCATTAGAATTATTTTTCTTGGATTCTTATATCAATTCGATATTGTTCGAATCAAGTTTAATTTATTTCTTTTGCGAGATATATTCTTTAAGTAGATACTTATAAATCAAATCTAATCATTCCATCTTACCAATAGCGCATAATCAATTATCTGATTTAAATAGTCCGCTCCCATTAGTTACAAAATAAAGTCAATCAGATTTCTTTACTCTTGTAACCATGACAATCGAAGAGTTTTACTACCTACGCTTGGATCTATGAAGTTTTATCATATATTAAATCCAGAATATCAGTGTGCAGTGGTGTAGGTGTCGGAAAAGATTGTGGATGATGAATGTGAGAGAAGAGATTAACTTCATCAGCTCATACTCAAACCTACATCCATACGCCAAAAAAAAACAAATTGTATAAATGCTATTCCATTGATGCGCATGGAGCAAATTTTTAGAAGTCGTTAGTGTAAAAGTCAACAGTTACATAATTTCGAATTTTCGAACATGGCACGTTGATTTTTGTAATGGAGTTGGTGCCTATTGGGGTGAACTTTTGTATTTTACTTATGAGGCATAAACCTCAGTATTTTAAAGTGACTAATTTTGGAAACTTGCTCTGCGTACATTAATATAGTATCATTCATGGAGGTTTTTTTTAAAACTTTTTCTTATTATTCTCTTAGATGACTACTGAAGTTATCTATGAAATACTTCATATGTAATTTTGTTGTCCATTCATACGAAAAGTTTCTTTGAATTTTATTTCAGTCTCATGTTGCAATATAGAATTCAATATTCTATACTAACTTTTTTTACTTTCAGGATTTAAGTAAGCGAGACTCCTAAAGCTGACACGTTACTTTTTTGACAGGAAATCTAGGATATTTTTTTCCCTTTGTAATAGCTCATTCTTTGTTGAGTTTTTTTTTCCTATACTTCTATGACACATATTTAACTATGATTTCAAATAGTAACAAAGTTGAGTCATCGAGTCAATAAATAACTTTTTTGTGTCAAATAACACATAGAAGGAAAATGCCATTCTACTCTTTGCTATAGAGAATGACGTGGATATCTATTATACGTCAATATTAAGAACACATAATGAGATATTTAATTAATTTCAGTTCTATTTATTACGATCATGCATTTTTTAATGGTAGATCATTTTTTCTATTGAATGCAGTGAGTCATTCACAGCTGATAGAGCAATTTCACATTAATTAAAACTGAAGGAAGAAGAAAATGACATCAATCAGTTTATATCAATAAATGAAAAAATTTCTGTCACTTGGAAATATACTAAATATCATATTTCTAATCTAGTGACTCATAAATCAACATAACTATATTCTTTCTTGCGTTCTGTTTATAGTTTTCATATATGCTACTGAATTTTCCAACCTATTACTTTATATATAATACGACGAATATTGAACATTCATTTTGAATAATATTTCTTAAATAAAATGGCTTCTAATTTTCTCACAGAATTTTCATCAAATTCAATTATCTTAGAACGTGTTACTAATTTAAATGCACAACATATTGATTTAGTTCATTGTCCAATTTGTTGTAATATTTTATGGAAACCTGTAGCATGTAATTTATGTGAAAATTCTTTTTGTTATCAATGTATTGAAAAATGGTTATTTGAACAACAAGAACAAATAATTGAATATATTGATAATGATAATGAAAATGATTATTTGATAAAATCATTATCTTTAACTCGATGTCCATTTAATTGTTCGCCTTATAAAGAACGAAAATGTTCACCATTATTAACGTCAATTTTATCAAAATTAACAATTGAATGTCGAAATAAACTCTATGGTTGTCAAGAAATTCTTCTTTATGAACAATTAGAAAAACATGAAGAAGAATTTTGTCAATATAAAATAATTCAATGTTCAGGTTGTAAACAAGATATGTTTAAATCAATTTTTGATAAAGAACACTTATTAAATTGTCCTTATATTGAATTAGAATGTAAAAAATGTCAAAGTATATTTAAACGAAAAGATAAACATAATAAATTTGATTGTATGGAACAGCAAATATGTTTATTAAAACAAAATATAATTACATGTGAACAAAAATCTTTGAAAATATTCGATATTCAAAGAAAAAAAACTGATATACTTGATGAAAAATTTGCTATCATTGAAGAAATCTATGGACATGACAATGATACAGATGATCATGATGATCAACAGACAAACAAAATAATAAATTCTATTGAAATGTTGACTCAATTATTTAGTTTTCAATTAATCAAAATATGGCAAATAATGATTGCAATTGGATTAATCATATTCATTTTATTAATATAATGTGTCATGCATAAACAATGACTTTCGAAATATTTTTTTGAATCTCTCTCTTTCTCTCTCTCTCTCAATTATTAAAGGTTTGACTTGAGTGTTTTCTTAAAAGATTGCTCCTGAGATTCTTTATAAAATTAAAAATAAAGTCCTATTTCTTTTACAAAATTAAGTATTGGTTTTCCTATGATTAAATACGTTTGAGATCATTCTAAAGAAATTATTCTATATTTTCAGATAAGCTCACGAGATTTTAGTGGTCGATATTCTTGAAAAATAGTTGAAACCATTAATGATTCTATTTATTCGAGTACCGTACCGTAGTAAAGAGCCTTTACAATAGTTCGCTCCAGTCTAAACCATAGAAGTATAGTTTCCTTCAATTTGGTTATAAATCTGAATCTTTTTTAGTTGTATATTTGACTTTCGTTAAATCAAAATTTTGATAAATTCCTAAAAATCCAAACAGTTATTTGAATGAAAGTAGACTTTTTTTAAGTATAGTACCACTGGTCGGATATGGTTTTCCGATTATACTTTTGAGAAGACATTTTTTATTTGAATTTTGTAGAGATTTTTAAGGACTATCTTTTGAAAAAAAAACCATTCGAATCAAAGCTTTAAAAATTGAGAAAGATATTCACACAATGTAATAATCAAGATATATGAATATTTATGGATCATTTGTAATTTCAAGCAAATTTAATTGAAATTTATATATTAGTTTTCATAATTTCAATGTATATTTGTTGATATTTGATTGATCACAAATGTAAAATTAATGAAAATTTTTGTTGTAATATATTTAAATTACATTGATTCTGCCTTTGTTTTATACAAATAATCAAAAAACAATAGTTGTCTATCGATTGTAAGAGACTTTATTGACCTGTCTCATTTTCTATATATTGAAGTAGAAGATATTCTTAGAAGGAAGTTTAGTTTTATGAATTAAATTTTATTTTGAAAATGGAAGGAAGACTATTCAATCAAGTCGAACTGTAGATCCAACGATTTATGATAAACTGTTGCCTACATATTGAATTCTTTTGTTTTGTTTCTTTTTTTTTCATCAAGAATAATGGGTGGATCGAGAGTTTTAAGATAAAATGTCTGTTTATCTTCTACGATCATTTGAAAGTATATCCGATGAATGCAGAAGTTATGGGTTAGGACTAAAATTTTATACTCTTTCTGAATATAAGCATAGAAATTTCGTCTTAGTATTTAGTAATATGGTAATCTTTGAAAGGCTAAAAAAAAATTATTTTTGAACGGAATATGTAGACTGAAGTTTCCGGTATCAATGTTTGCTCATTTTAGCCTGTGTGAAAGTATCTCAAACAAACCAAAAACTGAAGATGATGATCAGAATTTCATGCTCTCTTTGACTATAGGAGTAGAAATATTATGTCTATTTTTGTTCAATAATAATGAAAAAACTTTTAAAAGATCTTAAAATCAGACTGTATGATGAATCAACAGATTTTTGCTAACCACCACTACAAGTTCTTTTTCGAAGGTACCAATCTATTGGAGCTAGTTACTATGTCATCTGGATATTGCTTTGCGAAATGTTATATTCAACTAAGTTATAGCTTTTATCCAAGAGAAACGATGGGCACTTTGTCAACAGCTCCTTTCTATGCAAAACATTTTTTGGTCAAAGTATCGATTTTTTCAAAAATGAGAATTTGAAAAACAAAACAAAAATTGAAGCGCCCTGTCAAAAGATGAAAAAATTCAAATAGTACATTTTTTTAATGTAGCTTCTGCTCCACAAGTTGATTTATTAATAAATGTTCGAACTTTTACTTTTGAGTCATAATAGTGAAACTATAAAAGTTTGTGGAAAAGTTTTCTATTCGAGCTATTTTTCGGGAGCTTTCAAAGATTACCTCATTAGTCTCGAACGAAAATTGAGACAACTTTTCAAAGCCAACAGTCGAAAAGAACTCAAATTTCTGGTTCTAACCTATAACTTTCGACTTATCAGAAACATTTTGTCTCAAAACTTTCGATCCATCCATTATTATACTGTTTGAAAGCAATTTACTTTTTCTACCTCCCTAGTTTTTTTAAAGTTCTTTTCATTATTTACGATCAAGAATATTTAATTATTTTCTGATAATACAAATAAAACCTATACTTTAGAAAAAGTTCCTATAGTTCACCGCTTTTACATCTAAAACAAAAAGAAAGAAGAGAACAAAAGTTTTCTTTTTATGATGTTGTTAAGTTATTAATAGATACATAACTAACATTGTGTCTACAAAATTTGAATATTTTTCAATCAAATAATGATATTGATGAAGATATAAATAAATATCGTAATGATTTAATTGTAATTCGAATTTATTTCATTGTACTGATATTAACTCGTAATCTATTGTTAATATCACTGACAACAAAAATTCCATTATATTATCCAATCCTCGATCAAGTTAAAATCCTCAAGTATGTTCAAGTGGTTTAATCCCTGACTAATGAATTCAACACATTTTTATTAGGGACAATTCCGTGGTTAGTTTCAAACACTTGTTTATTAAAATAACCTCTACAAGTCTATACCGTTACAACATTGTTTTACGTTTTGTCCATTTATTTTTACAATAATCATTGCATTATCATCATGTTCTACTTTTGAACTTATGTAACTGTGTCAGGTCCCTTATCACAATAAAAGTGCTTGACTATGAGTGTATTTACATTTGCTTTTGTGTTCTCGTCTACATGACTCTTTGCTTGTCTTTTTTCGTACTCTTTTATTTTATTATCTTTTTTTTCTTGATATATATATATTGTTAATACATCGTCATTACTGATTCAACAATTGTATCATTTGAAATTTAAATTGGTTAAGCTGACTAGTTAACTAAGAAAATATGAAACTCTTAATTCTTATTATTCTAATAATTTCCACTAGCAATGGTTATTTTACAGGATGTCCTATGGATGGCTGCGAAAGCACACTAAGTGGCTTTGTTGACGTAGCTGTTGATGGATTTGATGAAGATGTAAAATGGCGGCGTACTGACTTGCTAACAATTTCATCACGTGGTTGTGTATCGAATGGATTATCTTCGCTTATATGTGCTGTTGATGTCGGATATGTATCAATAAATATAACGAACGGTCAACTACTCTGGATCATTCCTCTTGAAATCCGAGGAAAAACAGAAACAGCATCATTACCTATAGTTAATTATAAAGGATTCTCGATCATTGCCAACAACACACAATGTGCATTAATTGATCCTCAGGGTGTTGCAAGAGGCATATTCAATTATGAACCAATATTGATTCCTCCACTAGCAGGTCCATTCGTGACAGATGATGGTCAAATTATTGTCGCCGATTTAGTTTCTGTAAGTTGTAATCATATTATGTATTATCCTGAAATATTATAGAACGTAGAACATGTATTTATTAAATTTTCAATCTTTATCAAGTCGAGGTATTTAGATTAAAAATCTACTTTTTTTCAGACTACTCTTCTGAATTTTTAAATAAATTGTACTCATTTCATTTTAACACAAATCTAAGATGATAGCTCGACAGAGCACTGCATAGTCAAAATGATCATCCATAGCTAAGCCGAGTCCGATATGAATCAGTTTATTTTGATAAGATTTATTTTTTCATTGCTGATTGCAAAGGATTTATTCGTGTCTAAAGAAGAAATCATTTTAGACCTTTAAAAATATCCGTTTTCTATCCAAAAACTTATCAGTCAAAAATAATTGTAACCTCATTTCCTTGATTGCTCGTGCACGAGAACAAGTTCGCAGATGGTTTAGAAGTATGAATTGATGATGTAGAAAACGATGTTTGATATCCAAAGATGATTTTTACTGATTAAATTTTGCTCTTAGTTTGTAGGTATAGAAGATACTGGTCTTCCACTTGGTGTTCAATCGTTGCCTCCTAACTTTTTTCGTCTATCTCGATCTATGAGTCTTAACAGACATGATGCCAGATGGTATTTGATTTCTCAGCACAATATTACTTATTCTCGAGCAATTATTGCTACTGAGACAACTGGTAGTATAGTGGATCGAATACGTATTGCCTGGATATACGAATATGGTATGCTACCAAATTCGTGTAATGGAATGGAAGGACCATTGCTATCAATGAATCAAAAATGGCTGTTTGTTGTTAATACCACAGGAATTCTAATCATTGCTGATAAAGGTGACTCAGCAAGTATTGAATACGTCGTTAGCTTTCCAGGTCTTTGTATCAATGATATGGCTTATTTTGAGGCAGACTCAACACTTCTCGTCGTCGATAAGCATTCGTATAATATTACTGCGTTGAATGTTTCCACTCGAATCATATCTTACACTTCTTTGACAGTTATCTGTCAAGAAGAGATTATTGGACAACTCTCTCGAATGACTATCATTCAAAATCATCGCTTAATCATAGTCGTGATCACAGCAACTCGTAAAGCTGTTCTACTGCTCGTTGATTACAATCGTCATCAGCTTTTAGGACGTTTTGACCTTGGTTATGTGTCGCAGATTGCTACATTTGAACCCTTAACTCAACTGGCTTATACAGAAACCAATGACCAACAACTTTTTGTAACCATCGCTCATAAAGCTGTTGGCTTGGTCACAGTTCAACTTCGTATGTTTACAATGAAATCTATTATTACTCTCTAATTGATTTTCTTATTTTTAGTGACATCGAATCAATGATATAAAAAAAGTTGTTAAACATCTTTAACTTTCATCTGAACTAATAGTTGGACAACGATAATGATATTAACTTTCAACAATTCTCAGAAACTTTTTTACTAAAAATTGTAAATCCTTTCTCCTTGTTAAATATAACAGTTGTTCATCATATAGTATTTCTATTGTTACCAGGGGTGATTTAAAGATTATCATAGTCGTATCACAAACTGGAAAAGTCATGCAAATTTGAAAAGTTTATCTATAATAGAGATTGCTAATGAAGAGCATATTATCCGGAAAAGAAGAAAAAGTAGAATTTCGTTTATTATTCGTATACAAGACCGAATTTTATTTGTATATTTAAAAACAAATGCAAACAATCAAGATGAATGAAATAAACCATAGAAATTCTCAATGTTCACTGTATTTTTATTATCTTATTTAATTTAGAGAAACACTAACATAGAATCACGTTTTTTCACGAGTTCTTTGATTGAATGTTAACTATTTTGTTTATCTTTAATGAACTCATAGTGTTTATAACTCGTGTACTAATAAATAGTTGATTCCATATGTGATAGAAACTATTCGTATAATTTTCAAGTCCCATTTCTTGTTTATCTCTTGCAACAATAGTCGATATTGTCAATTACTGGCTTGATCAATTATAATGCAACATGACTTTAACTGAAGGTTGTACGATCATCTGTTGAATATTAAATTATCTTGACAATGTTTATTAATATATCAATAAATAAATCTTGTGAAACAAGACTAAAAAAATCAAATTTTGAAGCAATAAATAGTTCTAAAGTATTTAATTCTTGTTGATATTTAATTATGAAAAAAACATTTTTTTTAAAGAAGAATCAGTTTAGAATATGCAATACCTTTAATTGTTTATTGGTTGTTAATTATATTTTTTTTCATCACAAGATAAAGAATGTGTACATGATATCATATCTCAAGCTCACCATTACATAAAAAATAACAACAATCTTATTAATAAACAAATTAATGATAGAGACCATTGAATAATCGATAGGCGAAAAGTATCAACATCATTATCAGACTGCGTTCATCTAACTGACAAGAATAAAAATTTGATAAAGAAGAATTGGAAAAATTGGGTTATGCTAAGTTGTATCGGCAAGTATTAGCTACATTTTGAGGCCAATCCAAGATCTATATCATTGGATTTGGAGGAGAAATCTAGGACACTCAGACAAAAATAGACTTTTGATGAAGGACTTAGAGTTGATTTGGGTATTTTTAGAATTTACAATTGACAAGTGACTATTGATGATGGGTGTATACTTCATTTATCTAACGAAACGCCTTCCTGTTTCTAATAAATATATATCACATATTTTTATTTAGATGATGCTATTCTTTATCTACTCATTATCTAGAGCATATAAAACGATATATTAATACATTCTTATGTTTCTAAATTGCTACTGATTATTGGGAAAATTGTTTTTTTTTTGTATGTTCTGTGAAAGAAAAGACAAGTTTATATAATGAAAATTTTTTTAAAAAACAAAACAATAGATTTGTTTTCTTAAAAGAATAGAATAAGAAGTTTTTTCCTACAAATGACTTCTAACACTCATTCCAATAAATCGATCATTCGAAAGCAGCTCACTTTGAACAAAAAAAGTTACGAATCTTTGCAACGAAATAAATAAAAGAAATAAACATGCACCAATCCCAGTTCATCCGGATGCCAAATCGACTGCGCATCAATCTCAATAATATCTATCTAATAGGACACTATTTTAATTGAGCAACAGTCCGACTGGAATTGGTATATGCCTAAAAAGAAAATGGATCGAACATTTTTTTTTTTGTATTAGATTATTACAAACTAATATATAAAAAGACGTTCTAGTTTATCTTTTATAGACTTCATTTTTGATATTAATCATTGTTAAAACAAAACAACATATTTTATGCCATAGGTTTGATATATATTTTTCAATTTCAAATAATAAAAAAAAACCTTCTGTAATATACAAAATAAAATAAATAAGTAAATAATCTATAGAAAAATAAGAAAAAAACAACATAGTTGTTTTTAGAAGTTATAATCTATAAAAAAATAAATTCATTTTAGTTCTTATAGCTAATATATTTGAACCGAAAAGAACAGCATTTACAGGTGATGGTTTATATTTTCCCATAGCTTTTATTGTTCCATTATTAAGAATATGAAAAATATGTGAAGTATTTCCTTCAATAACAAGCCATTCATCATATTTAATTGAACAACAACGAATAGTTTGTTGAAACCAATTTCTTTTAATACCAAGTTGAAGTGACCAAATACGATCAAGTGTTGTTGATGATCGAAGTTCTAAAAGAACAATATTATTTGATGAAACTTTAATTATTAATGCTAATGTTCCATTATTATAAGTAATATCATCAATATATTCATTTTTTTTACATGATAAAGGAGGTTTCCATCGTTTAACTAATTGAAATGATGATAAAAGATTAAATTCAAAAATATTTGTACCCATTATTGCATTTGTTAGAAATATTGATGTATCCGAACACGTACAAGACCACCAATAATGTTCTTCAGTCATTGAAATACGTTCAATTGATAAAGAATTATCTTTAATAAGAAAAATTTCTTTTTCATTATTAATAACAATAAAACTTGATAATATTGATGACCAACACATACTACGAATAAAACCATATGACCAAGATGATTGTTTAATGGTTTTTAAATCTCGATCAAGTAAAGAAATATTTGGATATTGATCTATTAATAAAACTCGATCATTATTAGCCATTGCTGGCCAACTTTCATCAGTACATTCAAATTTTCTATATGCTTTTGAAAGTTTTAATAAATCTAATTCATATAATTTAGGTTCTTCAATAGAAATTAAATTTTCATTTATTATTAATGGATGAAAATCAATTTCCATTGGTTTTATTTTTATTTGAATAAGTTTTCGTTTAACATCACTTATATTTAATTTTAATGTTTCAAGGTCATCTATTGTAATATTTTGTTCACATATGAATTTCATCATTTTTGATCGTATCTGATCAATTTCTATCTGTAATGAATCAATTCGTTGAATATAATGTTGATTTAATTCTTGACATTTTTTTTCATAATATTTATTAATCATCATATGACAATCATCACGCCATTGATTAAGTTTTTCACGAGAATTATCTGTTAATTCTTCAATATTTAACTTTATTAATTGATCAGTAAGTGTATTGATATCATCAACTAATGGATTTATTTCAGAATCAATCGATTCATCATGCCATTTTAAATGTTCAAGACAAAGATTTTTATTACAACAATGACATAAAACACGTGACGTATATTTACATCCATCAATAACGCATGGTTGAGGCATAATTTCAATAGTAAAAATGTATACTATAGGGGAGGAAAACTATCAATATATGATGTGAAGAGAAAAGAAAAGAAAAGCAAAGAATACAGAAATATATTCGATTTTTTTCTTTTGACTCTTTTCAATGGAAAACGAAAAAATATTTGCTTGTCATACGAGAAGAAAAATAAAAATAAACAATGGTGACACTGACTGTTGCGCGTTCTTTTTTACTTGCAAACGTAAAAATGATATTTTACATGAACAGTACCGCACTCAAAGTGTAATTTGACCTTGCTATAAACAGAAAATTATTTTTCGAAAAAAAAACTCAATTATTTAATGATATTATTTGTCTTAAATGAAAGACGATATTTCCTCATTTTAAAATGAATTACTATTCAATATTTATACTGTTCCTATAAAAATATACGATCAAGGCATAGTGAAGACATAAAAAAAAATGACCATAATCTTTAGTCAAGTTCTTTTTTAAAAATAAAATGCAATCAAATCAAAAATAGAAAGAATCCTATTAACATCTCAATTTAATGGATAGTAATCATCCAGATTGACTTGATTACTTACAAGAACAAATAAACCAAAGGTTTGTATTTTTTTTTAGGTTCGAATAATGTCATGACTTATTGTTTTATGATCATAAGTACGGTTAAAATAAATACAATCACTCCTTTATTACGAATCACCTTTGTCATTTTGTCGTTATATACATTAGTCGTAGAGCAAAAAATTCATAGGTCATATTCAATCCAAACATTTCAAGTTGTATGAGTACAAATCACTTTTTGTGCCAGCTTGCCTATTATTTCTACATAGTTAGTTCTATTCAGACATGTGGTTCTTTGTGACATATATCAAATTACATAGAGTCGTTGAATTTTAATACTTTTCTTTTTCTAGTACGATACTATCATGTTATTATATTTCAATTTAATCGGTCTAGTTTATTCAAATATGAATTGTTTTTCACCAGAATAGTAAATCGACTCGGCTTTTTTTTTTCTTATTTGATTTCTTCGAAGAAGTCTAAGGAATGTATATATATATATATGTATGTCCATGTTATCTTCGTATATTCTACCGCAGTACGAAGTATCTATACAGTGATTCGTTAAGAATTTTTCTTTTTAGATGTACAAACATCAAGAGTTTATCATTTTGTATCACAATGATTTCTAGAATGAAATGTCAGAAATTATTCATTTAAATAGAATATAAAAATAACAAGAACGAATCGACACAATCTATTTTCTAATCTTTAATATAAAGCTTCCTTTGTTTACAGATACCTTAACAAAAAAAAAATTAAATTTTTGTGAGTTTCATCTTTTCTATTTTTAAACAATCGAGATAATAATAAAAAGAAGTAAAGAAAATATTACTGAATAAAAAATTTTATTTTATTATCTTTTCTTTTAATAGATATCCTACTTTATATACAATTAAATATAACTTCATGCGTTATTTTGAGTAGAGATATTAATAGTTATTAACGAAAGACTTTAAAAATAAAATTTCTTATTCGATAGTTTTTTATTTACTTTTTGATTATCAAATGCATTCATCGAACAATAATGAACACAGATTCAAGAATAAAACTAATTAAAACAAATACAACAACAATAGTTTATTTTATATCAGATATTTAGGAGTACAGTTGATGATAGATAATCAATTGATAATATTGATTAGTATTTCATAAATAAATTACTATAGAGGTCGCAGACTATACATAGTCTATCATCAGTATATATATATATATATATATAATTTGGTTATGTGAGCTTTTAATAGATAATGTAGCTTCAACAGAAACATCAAATAAAGATTGTTCATATTTTTCTATGATAATAACAGCTTCTATTAATTGAATATTATGATTCAAAGATATTGAATTCTTTTTTGAAATTTTGTTTCATGACATTGTGTATCAAATATAGATATGAATAATGAATTTTATAGAAATCGTTGATATTATGTACAGAATAATCGAGATATAAATATGAAAAAACATAGGTATATATACTGATGTGATATATACTTTATAATCTAAACTATCTTTAACAATTAATTATTTCTGTCAGGATTAAATGAAAAACTGTAAAATAAAATATTTTATAAAAATTGATTTTATTCGTAATTGGTTATGTGACAAATTACATTAAGTCTTGTTATCAATGTCAATCATGCTTGTCATTTTTAATATTTGTTAATAATAAATTAATTATCGAAAGTATTGACTTCAATAACTAATAGATTTAACTAATAACCCATGTCATCAAAAAAAAAGCGCCATTTTTAACGATTAATCGACGATTTTTCAACAAACTTCAACATTAAATTATATAAAAATAAATATTTTTTTTTCTTCCATTTAAATCAACTGATCATCTCAATGGACAATAAGCATTATTTTATTTTAAATAAAAACTTTGTAGTATTTTGCTGTGGATGAGGAGGAAGAAATCATCTCTCTCTTCATTCATCGGAAACATGTATTAACACGATGGTTAACGATGGTAGTATACATTGTGACGATTTAAGTATCAGCGCTAATGGAATTACGCTTTATTCATTTTTGTCAGATCATCAATCGTATTGTTTACATACTTATATCACCAATATGGAAATATATCTTTAAGAACATATTCTAGGTGCGGGTGAATGTCGAATTTGGGATCCGTGTGGATGGAGTGCAGATGTGGTTCTTCTATTGCTTTCTAAAACCGCGCTCACGCTCACAACCACACCTTAGATCCTTGTTATTGATCATCGGAGCTAAAGAATTAGGAGAAGTTCAAGACTATTTTAAGAAATTCATCGAATTCTATAAAAAAAAATGAATAAAATGAACTGATTCTAAGAAAAAAGGATGCGACTGATCAAAAAAAAATCTTCTAAAAATATCAAACTGCATAAAAGTGAGATTGACAATGTTCTTACTAAATCTTCTTTAATTTCTGAGAAAGATGACTTGTCGAAGGTAAAATAAGGTACGGAAGAAAAAGTTCTGAGAACTTTTGTAATCGATATATTTTTGTAGTCATTTAAATAATTGCAACAAATAAATAGTCATTTTAAAGAGCATTTCAATGTGTACTTATTATGTAAAAATAAAGGTTCTAGTTCAAGAAGTAAGAAGAGTCAATAAAGGAAGTTTGTTACATGCATTTTTGGTTCTTCAAAACTAACGGATGGGATAGATTAAACGGTCGCATTTTGCATTTCAATTTTTCATCAATTACAATAGTTTGCAAAAAAACTTGGAACAAATTTTTAGTCTATATTGACTCCTATTTCAACTACTTTCAAAAAAAATATTTCTTTATTTAATACATAGTAATATACAGTTTTACAATATGCAGCTCAATAGTTAACTCATCTTCCCTTTTACTCAGTAACTAAGGAACATCTATTTTTCATGCTGTTAATCAAATTGATTATAACAGTTTTTTCAATTTTTTTTCCATTCTTCATCGATAAAAATTTTCACCTCATTAACATTTGTTGCTTTTCTTTTTTCAATCCGATGTTTCATAATGGTCCGCATATTTTCAAGCGAATTGAGATTCGGACTATTCAATAGCCAGTCTATAATAAGTGGAACATTAGCAACCAACCATCTTTTAGTTGTTGAAGATCGATGCTTGCGGTCGTTATCTTGTTGAACTCGACATTTATTATTAAATTGTCGTTTAGCATTGGAAATCAAGTTGTTTCCTTATATTTTGATGTAATAATCACTGCTCTAATATTTTGAAATGAATGAAAATCAACTGTTCCATGATAACTGGTAGAATCTCAAACATGAAATTTTTGTCGATTTTCAACCATTTACTTGCTCGATGTTTTAGAGAATCTTGAGTTCGGAGCTTTTTCAACTGATAACTAATTGTAGACAATGGTATCTTTGTATCTCAGTGGATTTTTCTGACAGAACGAATTCCCATGTTCCAATAATATAATACAGAAATATAATGTGTTTTTAGTCTGTTTACCTTTACCATGTCAGGTTATAAATAAAGAGCGACAAAATAGAAATTAATCAAATATACAAATATTATTAGCAGATAGTCTAGTAAGTCTAAACCTACAATAACAGTAAAATAAATGCTCAAGGGAATCTAGAAAATATAAAATATTTATACTGTCCGTTCGTTCCAAGTTTTTTTGCAAACCATTGTAATATGTTGTATTAGAAAAAACCAAAGTATGTCATAAGATACAGCGTGAAAAGCTCTACAGTTTACAAAGAGCAATTTATTTATTAAAATTGTTCAAGTAGTTGCAAAAATATATCAATAGGAAAAATTGTCGCGAACTTTTTGTCCATGTATTATTACATCTCACATGCTTATTATCTCATTTTGTTTTTCTGTGAGATCCCGTTGACATTTTTATTATCTGAAGAAAAGTAGAAAAAGTATGAGATAGTCTCCTGGTAACCTCACTAAATCCATACATATATGTTTCAGACAATATTCAAACTTAGATAAAATTAAAGAATTTGAAATTAGAAAAAAAAAGTGAATAGATGATTTTAAAGAATCAATCTTATATATGTTGTAGGTAATATTTAAATTCAGACAAATTTTAAAGTTTACCCAGAAAAAAATTGGAATTCAAATATTGACTAAACACTCATCAATCACAAGTGAAATTCAAGTTCTGATTTTGACAAAGTTAAATTTCGACTAGAAAATAATTCAGATAATCATAATAATGAAAATTTGAATAGGATAAATAGTTTCTTTTCTTTTTTTTTTCCACTGAACAACCTCTTTTCATCTCGATAAAGAATTTAAAAGACAAATCACATTTCAATGTATTAATCTGTATTTATAGAATTGTCCCGTTTCCAATGACATTTTCTTGAAAAAGAAACTTTTATTTTTTGCATGAACATTCTTTTAGGTATGACTGTTACCATCGATGACGCAACCACAATTTTTTTAAGTTAAGCAATTAAATTTTAAATAGTTCAATTTTTTGCTCCTTCCTCCTCAAATAGTGAGCAGTTTACAACAAGAAAATCTTTGTAGATTGAACTTAATTTTTCCCTACACCACGTAATATAGAGGTTAGAGTATTAAACTATCTGACGTTGCACTACAATCTTCAAACTAATCGAACAATTTTTATACAAAAAAATAGATTTGCTCAAAACAATGTAGGAAAAACTCAAATTTTGTTATCCATTGTGTTTTCGCCTTTACAGTGATATAAAAATGTTGTCCGTAATTTAATCAATCACGTGTTGTTTTATTGAAAAAAATTCTACACGTAAGAATCAACTAGAAAACTGTAGGTACTGTTCTTTAGACCGTGTAACTACCTAATATTATCAACTAGTTGATCTCCACTTTGAATGTGAAATAATAGGGCACAGATTTTCATTTCGAGTTTCAAAAACCTAAATTATAAATTTTGTTAAAAACAACGAGTGTCGAATGTCAAGATCACTTTTATTATTGATACAAAATAACAAAGGAGATTAGTTATTAGAGATAAGAGCCAATTTATGATTATGCTATTGGTACTGGCCCAACATTGTGCATGTTCGAGATAGAATATCATGGCAGGAGAGAATCAAAAATGAGCAAAATGTCAATTGTTTTCATCAGGATAAAAATAAACAAAATCATCAGACTGGGTCAATCATCCTATATTACTTATGGTCACATACATGTCGAAACGTAGTTATAGTCGTAGATTGAAACACTACGACCAAGTCGAATCATTGAACATTTTATTTGAGTAACCACGACATAATTTTACGATTAATTGGCCTAATAAATTACGTTCAAATCGCCGATTTTGATGACATGGGAATGAATATATAATTTGATGATATTCTTTCAAATGAAGAAAACAAAGATTTTTTTTTTTTGACTCAACAATTTAATCTTATAAGCACAAAAAAACAAAGCTAAAAATTCAAAATACTCATTTCATTATTTTATTTTCTATAAAATATTCAAAAAAAACATTCGGAAGTATTTAAGAATCATTCGAAGCTGGTGTTGTACTTTGTGTAGTTGATGTCATAGCTGAACGAGCACGTTGTTGTTGTTGTTGTTGTTGCTGTTGTTGTTGGTAGTGTTGTTGTTCTAGTTGTTCAATTGAAAGTTGCCTCTTTTTTTCTTTTGGTGTCATTGATGATCGACGTTTTTGATGTGCTTTAACAGAATACATAACTTGATCAACATATTGTGTTGGCATTTTTAATAAATCTTCCATAAATGTTTGTATTGTTACTTGTTCTGGTAATTGATTTTCAATAAATTGACCTAATTGAAAAAAGAAGAAAATATTTTCTTGAACAAACAAATAAAAAAGAAAAATGAATTAAATTAACATACAAGCATCTTCAGCATTCATTGTATCAAACATTTCTGTTGATTCATTATTTAAATGAAGTAAATTTGATAAACAATCAGCCATTTCATAATCATTCATATGTTCACCATATTGTTGTAAAAGATATAAAAGATTTTCACGATTCATTTGTGGTTGACCATCTTCAGAATCATATTGATTACATAAAACATTAAACGCATGATAAAGATCAGATGGATTAAGACCAAATGCTGGTCGATGATTTATATATACTTAGAAAAAAAAAACATACTTATTAGAATATTCAAAACATAAGAAATCCTTCTTCTTTTTTTTTACATTTAATAAAATCATTCAGATCAATATTTTCCACATAATTTTTTGTATCAACATAAGTACTAAATTTAACTTCATTGAGCATATCTTCAATCTAATATAAAATATTTTTAGTTTTCAATAAAACAAAGAAAGGAAAACTTCATTAACACTTACTTCTTGTTCAGTTGGATAATAACCTAATGCTCTCATAACAAATGGAATTTCATTTAATGGAATTTTTGCTGTTACTTCTCGACGATCAAACCGATTTATATCTTGACTAAAAAAATTAGAAAATATTTTTAATTAACATTTCATTTCAAAATTCATAATTTATTCTCATATGATGATGATATATGGAATCAGAATTATAGATTATTATAATATGAGGAAAATAGAAATTATAACACAATCAAAATATATTACATTTTTTGAGTGAATAAAACAAACAATGAGAATTTGATGACTGTCAGATCTCTTGTATTTCATACATTCAAGGTAAATGAATATCGATCTAACTTATACATGTTATAATCGGCTAACATTGATGGAGCTAAATGACATTGAAAATCATGTTTCGATTTGATGATATAAGTCTTATAGTTATTATAATCAGAGATTCTCCTTCATACATCGTCAGGTGAAATATAAATATGGTCATACTAGCTTAAATTGTGATGATCTATTGAACGACAAGAATATTGCAAAGATGGGAGTAGTACCGATGACCGGCATGCCTTATTTTTTTCTTTTTGTTCTTACTATTTCAGAGAGAATGTGTCATAAAACTTTGTTGAAAGTTGATCTTATCAAATACCACTATTCACAGATAGAATAGTACGACAACTGGTCAGTCTAGTATCGGTCTAAAATTCAGACCGACGCTTTTCGAAAAATTTTCCTGCCTAAACAAAAAAAGAGAAAAGAGTTTGTTTAATGGTACATATTCATAAAAACAGAATATCAAAAGCGAGCTATTAGTATGGTATCAAAAACAATCACGATATAAAAGAAACCAAAATCATTGTGATTGCAAACAATTATTATGCAAAGAGAACCTAATAAAGTGATTTTATGAACATACAATAGCTACAACAAATTTTTAATCATCGAAATCGATTAGAGTTTCTTCCACAATAGATGACTATTGCTTTGTATTGGAGTTTTTTACATCATCCTTCTCGAAGGTGTCTTCTAATATGAATATTATCTTTGAGAATTAATTTATTTAAACAACATGTTTTATTTTTAAAGAGATGAAATCTTTGCGTAACTTTGGTCAACCATGTAAAATATTACTAAAAACTTTGAAAGCTTCCAGTTTTAATACAAATCAATAACAGAAATACTATGACCCTCTGTTCTGTCTGGATTATTTTCTAAACGGCAGATGTTTTCTGATCTTGACATTTTCCAAATACGCGTTCCTGCACACAGGTAGATTCTGTACCCCTACCGGCCCATCTAATTTATTTACTTTCTTGCTTTCATTAGATTAATTTATGTTTGGAGAACTTTTTCTGGATGTTGATCACACCAATTGACTGTATCTAAAGACGGAAATTGTACGAAATTTAGACTGTTCGATTTCATCTATTCGAACTGATTCCGTTTTCTAGAAAATGAATTTCATTAAAAAGAATTCTTTTTATAAATAGAAATATCGATTCTTTAGAAATTTTTATAACCGATGAGGACTTTCATTTATACAAAAATTTCAATAACTTACTGTCGTAATTGACTATAATAAAATAATTCTTGCATTTCTCGAAAAATTTCTCCATCTCTTCCACCTTCTAATAATTTATAAAATGGTATTAAATCTTTTCCACCTAATTGTGCTTGTGCTTGTAAAACTTCTGGATTAACATATAACATGTGTACAACATTATCAAGTCCACCACTTGTAAATAAATATTGTCCATCATAACTAGAACGTACATCACTTACACGATTTGGATGTGCTATTATAGCCATTTGATCAAATGGATTACCAGTTAATGGTAAACGTTGAAGACCTATTTTATCTGTTGTCATAAAATAAATATATTCTTCAGTAGAATTTTCATCTAATTTTGGTAATATTCCTATTTTACGTAATGGTGAACCAAATGTTGGACCTAAAATTGTTTTTCGACACATTTTTGTACCAGAATTATATAATTTATATTTATATTCATTATTAATTGTAACAATAAATGATTCTTTTGTTAATGATGATGGATAATAACAAGCTGACATTGATTCAGCTATTTGTTCAATACGTGTTGATGGATTTAAAACAAGATGATCAATTTCACTTCCATTTAAATCATATTCAGCTAAAATACGATCAGCACCTGAGAAATGACAAAAAACAAAATTTTTAATTTTAAATATTAAAATTAAAATTAATTTGTTTTTCATTTTTACCAATTGTAATTAATATTGGTTGATCATCATCAGGTGTTAAACCAAAAAATAATGCTCGAATTGGTTTATAATGTGCACGATAACGACCAAGAAATGTATATATATCTTCACTATCTAAATTTTGTCGATAAACAGATACTGTATAATCATCTTCCTAGAAAAATAAATATTTATTATGATTGTATCAGATTAGATCATAATGCTCGGTTAGTTAACTTATATAGGAATTTTTCAGTCCAAAACATTATTATTCGTTTGGACAAAAAAAAACAATTGGCATTTAAGAGGATCTCCTGCTTTTCGGAAGTTAAAATCCATTTTTTTTCGATTTTTGTTATAGCTTCGAACTGTCCATCGTTAAATATTATATAAATGGCGGATATTCGTTATTAATTAGTACTTTTATTAAACTCAACTTTCGAAATCCGTAGAAAAAAAGTTCGCACTGCGATTATTCGTTATGTGCAAAACTCTTCTAATGGTAATAATTATTTCTCAAGCTAAAGGTGCTGAGAATATGGGTCATAGACTTTTAACATCGCTGACCCGACCAGTTTTCGATCATTTCAGTTAGAGAAAAAAAGTCCTGATACATACGGAAAATTTGTTTTTCATTTTTCTCGAAATCAATTTTTACACAAAAAAGAACTGCAACATCGTTCCCCATTTCTCCGAGATAGTACGTTCGATTGGGCTAAAATTTTTTTTTACGGATATTGAACACTGTTTGGGATGCCTTACTTTTTTTTTGTTTTGAAAAATATTACACTGTAAATTTCACAAAAGAGCTATAGTAGAAAAAAACATGTATTTTTGGAGATACGCTCGGTATCTTCATCTTTTTATTCGAATGTCAGAAGATAAAAAGAAATTATGTACTTGAAACGATGTCTAATATCCGTAAAAAGAATTCCATTCTATCAAACTTATTGAGGCTGAGAAAATGGAGATGATTTTTAGCCTTTGCGATCTAGATATTTCTTAGAAGAAAGCGTTTGGAGATTTGAAATCTATAACAACTTTTGCTCTACTCATCGAGATCTATTTTCCATTTTTGATGAGCCGTTCTTCAGAAACTCCGTTAAGGAGATACCTTTGATAACAAGATATAGGTTTCATAATTATGTTTATTTGACAATAAATTAAATTAAACTGTGACTGAATAATTGTGTATTGGGCGAATAAGGAATTGTTCGCTGAAAATTTCTAGTCATGAATATAGATAAACTATGGAATCAACCGAGGAGAATTTTTTGAACCTAAAAGCATAAATTCAAACTCAATTGCTTAATGCCAAAAAAAAAACTTTTTTTAAAGAAGCAATCGTCAATGTAATCATTATTATATTTAAGTATATTCATATTAATTATATTGATACAAGCATTTGGGTTTAATATCTATGGCCTATATTTTTCAAGTTTTGTATTTTAAAATATATTTGAGAATTCAAAAAAAAAACAAAGAAAATCGATTCTTACCGCTGTTGCTAAATAAGTTGATGTTTGTGAAAATTCAATGAAAAGAATAGCTGCTTTAGCATATTGAAATGGTGCTTTAAGAATACTTTCTAATGATAAAGCATCACATAATGTTAATTGTCCATTCGAATAACCAACAGCAATTAAATTAGCATTATGATTATAACGTAATTGTGTAATAGCATTATCATGTGCATGTTGAGCACTTGTTACAATTGTTTTTTGTTGATAATCCCATAATTGTAAACGACCAGATGCATTTGCATAACATAATTTATGTTCAAATGGATGAGTATCTAATGCATAA
Organism: Rotaria sordida; assembly: GCA_905250125.1. Lineage (NCBI taxonomy): Eukaryota > Metazoa > Rotifera > Eurotatoria > Philodinida > Philodinidae > Rotaria > Rotaria sordida. Next base: position 172,530 of record CAJNOL010000120.1, read on the forward strand.
ATAGCTGTTGAAGAATCACGTTTTATAATTGATATTTGTTGACCAGAATGAGTTACATGAGCAATAACAGCATGAGATGATGATAATGTAAAATCAAATGATGAAAATAGAGGTTGTACTAATGTTGATTCATTATGTTTTTGTGTTGGATTTGATATATGTGGAGGAGAATAATCTGATGTTGTATACGTAAATGATATTGATTCAATTGGTCCAATACGAAAATGTTCAAACCACATACATAATTTAAGTTCTTGATCAAAAAAACGAATTATACCATCACTATCACCTGTTACCACAAGACTAAGAAAAAAAAATGTTTTTTTTTCTGTTTTGCTGAATAATAATGTTACTTACTCATTAGTTGTTACTAAAACAGTAATCGCTTTTCGTTGTGGTTCACATAATTTTAATGCTCGTTTATTCATCAAGGAAAATTCTGATCGTCCTTCACTAGTTTGAACTAGAGTTAAGAGATTAGAATTTAGAAAAAATAGACTATTTTTTGATATATAACAAAAAATAAAAAGGACTATTTTCACTTTAAAACATAATCTTTCTCAAAATGAAATCGATGAGAATTTTAGATAGTCGACTGATCAGTAATGTAGTTATACAAAAGAAAGAAAGAAGAATCTTACCATTCGTTTGTTGTTGTGGTTCCTGAAATTGTACTTGTTTGTATTTTTTTTCCTCCTCATCTTGATCGATTTGTTCATTTGTTTTAGATGAAGATTTTCTTGATGATAAAGTTCCACTACGTGTTGATGTTGATGATTTTAATGTGTCACGTGTTAATTCTCTATCTTCTGTTATTTTTGTTGATTGTTGTAATAAATCATTTTGTTGAACTATATTCGATTGTTTTTTATTCATTTCAAATATATTTCCAGTTGTTTTACAATCCCAAAGAACAAGTTTTCCTGTTGTTGTACCTGTTACAACTCGTGTTGGATGAAGAAGAAAAACCGATTGAGTTAAATAACCAAGTTTTTCACGAGATATATTAAATGTCTGAACAAGAAAACAAAAAATCGAACATTTATGTTTTCTATAAATACTTTTTTTTTTGTTACTCTTTCAGTTAATTCAGGATCATAATAATTTAAACCATTTTCATGTGACCATTCATAAAAAACAACTTGTGTTGTTGAATTTGATACTAATTGTGTTGATTGACGTGGATTAAATTGTAAATAATGTTGATTTGAATAATCATGTTTTAATTCTAATGCACATATTGGTCTATCACTTTCAGCTGTCCAATCCCATATTGACATTATCTATTCAATATATATTATTATTTTCATATAAAAACAACAAAAAAAACCTATTAAATTAAATTTTACTTGAGGAGCTTGTTGACTTAATGTCGCTAAATATTTTGCATCACTACTAAATGCTACTGCTCCTGTTCCATTAATGACATCGAAATAAGTTTGATTTGGTAATCTACATACAGGTAAAAAAAATGAATAAAAATCAAGAAAATGAATTTTTTAACAAACCCAGTAATTGTATCCCAAACAATAACTGTACAATCTCGACCACTATCAGCTGTACATAACCAACGTTTATCATTACTAATACAACAACATGTTATATTATTTCTCTAAAATGAAATAAAAAGAAATTGATTTTCTCGACGCATTATTTTTTAAATAATTTTACATGTCCGATTAATAATTGTTGTCGATTATTAGCAAAATCATATAAAACTCCAACTTGTGCAGCAACAAAAAAGATTTTTTTTGTATTATTTATTGATACATTAAGTACTGGTAAATCTTTATTAAAGCCAAAACACCATTGAAATGACTAAATGATAGAGAAAATAAAAATCAATTAGCTTTCTTCTTTTTTTATTAAATTTAATTAATAAAACAAACCAATATTTCTGCATAAGCAGATATAGATGCTTCATCATTTTCACGATCATCTTCTGGTGTTGTTGGATATGGTGGAGCTTCGGGTGGTGATACAGACATTCTTTTTTTTTAAATAAATTCTTTTTTTTTTTGTTTGAATATCTCTGCCATTCATCACATTGTTACCATAGTTACATTCACCAATAGTGGGAACGCATAAAAGAAAAAGAAAATCAGACTTCATGATAATTATATGAAATCTTTAAAAAACAATTAAATTCTTCATTTTCTCATTTTAAAATAAAATTTCTACGAATAAATTAAAGTTTATGTAATGATCATTGTTATTGAACCAATCGTATGTATGTAAATATGTTCTTTCTTTCTGTTTTTTTTTAATTTTAAACAATATTTGATAATAGAAATAAATAAAAAGCTTAATGGAAGACGATGAAGATGATTTTTTTGCTTATCAAACAGCAAAATCATTAAATAATAAACGAACACAATTAAAACAATATTTGCAAGCGTAATTCGCTTTTTTTAAAAATTCTTTAATTAAATAGGAAAAAATTTAAAAATTTAATTTATTTAGTCCAGTCACTTCTAAGCAATTATCAAGTTCCAGTAATTCAGATTCAGATAGTGAAAATGATTTAATTTCAATAAAAAAACCGAAATCAACATCTGCTAATATTTCCACTCAACCAGTTATTATTCAAACTGAAACAATAAAAAACAAAGATTTAATTAAAAATGAAATTGATGCTATTGTTACATCATGTTTTACATCAACAAATAAAGAAGTTAAACGAAAAATTAAATTAGGAAAACGAACATCAGCTGATGATCAAGAATATGAAGATGAAGATCAATATTTAACACATGTTACGCATCGAAATCGAAATAGATATCTTAGCAAGTAAAATAATTTATAAAAAAATAACAGTATTAATATTAATCATTTCAATATTTAATTTATTTCTTATTAGAGAAAAAATGAATTTATTAAATAGAAGTCAATTAGAAGAAGATGATGAAAAAGTTACACGTGAAACTGCTGCTTATAATCGATTAGATGCTGTATTACGTGTTACAAAACCTTTATGTGAAAAACAAATTGAATCGATCGATGATGACGAAGAAGAAGATGAAAATGAACCGATAAAAACAAGTGAGAATATGTCTTTTCGTATATAAACATATTTAGTTGAATGGTCTACATCGATATTGAATGTTAGTACCATGGTTCGAGTCTTTCTCTAAGCACTTAAAAGAAAGACACTATGATTAATGTTCTAATTTCGATATTGGTTTTCTTTCAATGAAAACTAATAATAAGAAATGAGAAAACATTTGAACGGGCGGTATGAGTGTCTTTAGTTAAAAAAAAAAAAAATAAAAATGTTAACCAACTGATGAATCTTCAACTTGCCCTCTCTAAGAAAAGTAATGCTGAGTCTATACAAACGGTACATAGCTGATGGTTAACTAAAAAAAAAACATCTTTTTTTTTTAAATTTATTTATTTTAGTCATATCAAATGGTATAGATGTAATTGATTCAGATAAAACACTTTCATTTGATACAATAACATTAAAAATTGATCATTCCGATGGACGTCAATTAACATTATCATTACCATTATCAATAACATTAAAAAATCTCCATGATCAAGTAGCTGAACGTTTATCTTTACCATCAATATATCTTGTATATAATAATCAAACATTAAAATTAGATGATAATAATCAATCAATGACACTTAAGCAATTGAATTTTTCATCAGAAAATATTCAATTACTTGAATCTTATCCATTAGTACGTAAACTTAAAATATTTATTCAAACATCTTCTTCATCTTCAGGTAATACACTACAAAGAATCGATTTACAAAAAAAAAACAAAAAAACAAAAACATGATCTTTTCCAACTTTAGGTCGTCGTTCATCGTCCGTATCGAAACGTGAATATACAATGATGGATACAGATCGTTTTGAAATAATATTTAATGCATACAAACGTGATATTAAATCAAATAATATTCGATTTGAATTCGATGGTGATACACTTCATCCACATGCAACACCAATTGATTATGATATGGTTGATGGAGAAATTCTTGATGCATTTATCTTACCAATATCGATTAATAGTAATAAACAAAACAATCAATTAAAAACAAAAAAAACGAAAGAAATTATTTTTGATGATAATGATAATGATTCAGATAATTGATTAAGATAATCTCTAGTCTAGATACATCCTTACATTTCTGTTTGTATATGCTATTTTTTTGTCTTTTTTTTCCTTTGTGATTGTAAAGATGAACTTTCATTTCAATTGAATTTATGACTAAAGATCTGAATACGAAAGAAAAAGAGTTATTATTGCTATTATCTGATTTTATTTTACTAAATAAAGCGAATTATATGATACAACATAAAATATTTGAATTTCAAAATTTCATATTTTTCTTAGATTAGAATAATAAGTCTGGTCGAACTAAAATCTGTTCTAATCAAAAGACAAAGTTCCTCTATTACATTTAAGCTTATTATCTTTATGCTTTATTTAAAAAAAAACATTTTATCCATTGTCTTGTTGAAATGGTATGATGTAAAAGGCTCGAAAGAAACAAGATTACCAAAGAAAAAAAACTCGGAAAAAGCGATGTGAGTATAGGTTTGGATAGTCTTCTCACAAAACCACACTCTCAAGAGTAGATAAGCAAAAAATGAAAGAAACATTCTTAATTGCTATGAATGTTTACATAAAATTAGGTAAGTGGTAATAGAAATAGAAGAAATTTTTCGAGATTTTTACAGATATTCGTTGAAATTACTATGCAATTTGGGTAATTAGTATAAGTAACAATTCTTTTTGAGTTATGACGACGAAACCTTTAGAATGTATGTCGTCTAATAGCTCACATACAGATTGTCAGAATTGAGTTATTGTAATATAATGATTCCATTATGATAAACATGATGTACGTATTTTCAGACTTGAAGAGTTAGGATTGCTTGTTTTAATACTCTTCAAACATTTGTTTTATTATTTAACTATGTTTTCAGAATGATTATATGAGAAATGTCAAGTACATTATTCTCTAGATATGATTTTATGTCTTTTTAGCTAGTATTTAGCAGATTTTCAGTCAAAAGGTTACCATTGGAGGCGAAAATAATAGAATATTTGGAAACAACATAGAGAATTATAGGGATGTGGCAATGTTATTAGCAATTGGTGATGGTGTGCCGATATATACGTCACGGCTCGCTGCTCTTCCTCTTTCTCT
>CAJNOL010000120.1:180657-224715 GCA_905250125.1 Rotaria sordida
GAAAATTAACGTTACCTTTTTGTCCGTAAAAACGCGTTAAAAATCGGTGTTTTAACGAACTTTCATGCGTTATTCGACGTTAACATCTGAAAAACGGAGAAAAACGCATGAAAGTTCGTTAAAACGCCGATTTTTAACGCGTTTTTACGGACAAAAAGGTAACGTTAATTTTCGTTAAATCGTCAATTTAACAATCATTTTTACATGGGCTTGGTCTCATCGAAAACTCAGCATGTTCTTTCTATCGAAAAATGTGCAAGATTCACATTTGGCTTTCTAGCTTTCTTCAAGGATTTTTTCATCGAAAAATATGTATGAATATGTTTGGACATGCATATTCTTTTTGAGTTTGTTGAATTCTATGTGATCATCTAAATGTATCTATTAAAGCACCTTAAAACAACAGTCTGATCACCTTTGGATCCTTTGCACATGACAAAAATATTTTTATTTTCTAAAAATATAAGATGAAAATGCTTTCTCACAATTAATAAAATGGCAACGGTTTTTCATGACATCTTATGAATTTGAATTAATTTTCGTGTGATAGTCTTGACATATCCCATAAGACTGTATATTTCGGTAAACTTAGAATATATGTAATGTAGTATACAGAATGTCACAAAAAAGAGAGTCAAACCTTTGAATCACTTTTTAGTTCATTCACAGCGCAACAAATGAGGAATCTGGAAGATATTTTTTGAGAAACATATTTTTATAGCTCAATTTTCTTGCTTTATTATTCAAAAAAAATTCGTTTCGCCAATCAGTTACTTCAAGATACTTTTTTTCTAATCAATAACCCTTTTTTTCACTTAGACTCAAATCTAGAATAAAGTTTCATTCTTTCATTTGCTTCCAGCAACAAAGCGTTCTTTCACCGTTCGTAGTGGTCTTCTTTTTTTTGAAATAACTATTCAGAGTCTAGCCGCCGAAGGCGGCTGTGGGTATAATACAACTAACTTCGTTTTGCGCTTGTCACTCGAAAAACGTAAGCTTCTCTGATATGAATTTATATAGTTTTTTGAAAAAAATGTTTTATTTTTTTTGCGAAAAATTGCGTCTTTGAGAGCGTTTCCTGGTGAAACAAACATTAAATATTTTTACGCGATTATTGTGTTATCAACACTAAAAATCAACGCGAAAAATAATTTATACTGCACTGTTATTATAAGAAACTCATTCCGAAAATGGCAAACAGAGTTAATTTTTCATGAAAGAGCGAAACAGTTCCACCACTACCTATCTCAGAGATTATGTGCGCTATTGGGAGGAGGGGGCAGAGCCCCCTCTACGCCTTTTTTCTGGTTACGCCCCTATATACAAATCAAATGTTTCCTAATATGTGTTGCATCAAAATACATTTATTAAAAACATAGTTCTAGTTATGAACGTATGCATAGGGCAGACGTTTTCTCGTTGTCATTAGGATGCACACTAAAATTATGCGAATCTCAATGGTGAACAAACACAGTTTCTTTTTATTTTACACATATTTCAAATGAATGTAAGATACATCAAAAATTATTTTAGCAAGATTGTAAGTGATGATACATTCATTCTTCTAGTCTTACTCACACACTCTCAAGATGCCATTTACCTCACTGAGGGATATATCAGATTTCTTAAGTTCTGAACTCATGGAACTCTTGAAATTAACGGAATCCATGGAACTGAAGCAACCTTAAGAATTCAATAAACTATTGAAATTTGGGTAACAGATCAATTTTAGTGTTTCAAACGAAATTGACATCACCACACTTTGTGTACCCATAAATTGTAAACAACTGCAGTGCTGTCTCGAATATGAGTGTGGCTGTGGGTGTCGAAAGAACCGAAACACACACCTATATCTTTCTGAAAATTCTTTGGATTACGTGGATTCCTAGAGTTTCGTGACTGAAACTGTACTGTTGAGCACTCCAGGAGTTTAGAACTCACGGAATCCAACTACTGCTGTCAAGCAATGACTAATTTTATTCAGAATATTGACTCGAATTTGAATAAGAACTGTTTAGGGCATTACATGACTAAAGTTCATAACCCCAATTATGAGATAAAACTCTTGCTAGGTGGCTATATCTGTAAGAAAAGTTCCTATTAAACTGTTTCATTCATTCTTGGATTTCATAATGCATACTTCAATATCTGGCATCCCATCAACACTTTGTAAAAAAAAGAGGAGAAAAAGAGGCATACAGTTTCGTCTGAAGAAAACTAAAACTCACTGGCACAATAGTACTATAAATTCGACAAAACTCGTACGTTATCAATATAGATTGAATATGATTTGAAAGAGTAAAAAAAGAAACGGAACTTCCAGTTGTTCACACAGATTTTTGTGCAATTGCTTATGTATGCATTAGAAAACGGGAAAACACTAGAAAAATAGTTCATTCTATTTGCGTAGCATTTGACTATAATATTACTCTATCTGACTAAGTAGGCATACAGAAATAGAAACGATCAGAATTCATAAAATGTTTTTTTGTTTTTTGTTCCTTTTTTCGGATGACTGTGCATGTGAGAAAGGTATTTTTTCGTTGTTTTCAATTTTCAACAAGTCTTCCATGATACAGCGGGTTTGTGAGGAATCGTTCGGCCCCGTACTGTCGAAAACATTTGATTTTTCCAGTAAAATATGGTCATCTTCCTGTGTTCTGTAGAAAACGACTTATTTGTATTGAGTAGATTGTAGGATCCTCTGCTTTTTGATCAGTGGAGTGCTCCTGTTTATTACTGTCACATTCCATCATATCCGATTTCTTCCAATTATCATCAAACCATTGTCAATATTAACCCATGGCAAGCAAACACGCTTGTAATCGGAGAAATATGGCGTTCTACATTGCCCAGTATTGCGATCGTATAAATCTGTGATTGTATGCGCAGAAATACGATCGTTTATGGACAAACAAAGCTCTTCTACGGCTTTCGTTTTACTCTGTATTTCGTTGTATACGATTATATTTCTCCGTGTACAGTTTATAGATATACAATCGTCCAAAATGTGATCGTATACGAAGAAACTCGGAGGGAGATGGATTACTTCATTTTGACAGTAAATCAATAGCGTAAGGTAATCTAACAACATATCACGGCATCTGTAATGAACCCAGTAATTTTGAAGGATCAGATATTGCCGGATATAACATGAAAACTTTTATCGGTATCTGATAAGCAGAAATCTTCAACTTATGACATCATACTATCAGAAGCTATCTTGTCGAAGAAATCCTATCGAATCTGACAGGATTTTAGAATAGATCTAGCCATTCTGGAAACTTCTTCTCATTTTGACGCATGCGTTACGCTACGCGTTAGCTATCCATTGTTAGATTCACATCACAAGCTTCCCTGGGGCTGAGAAAAACAGTCAAGAAAAGTGAGCCGATATTATCATTTTACATGTTGATCTTTACCAGAAAAACTTGCCAACATTGTGAGAAAATGATGAGTTCACATTGGAAATTTAATTGAGTGATTTTGCCTCCACTAGAGAACTATAAAAATTGGGTCCCCATTAGGGATATATAATATCGCTGAAGTTGATCACTAAAATCATATAATTTAGCTTCCCTAGCTATATACCTCGACTGATCGGCACATCAGTTTGTGTTATGTGATCTTTTCGTACGATATGGTAATATTAATCAATATAGTCATGGACGTTGTCGTCAACAAGCTACTTTTTCGTGAGAAATAGAGGAAAAAGAGGATGTTTCTGAAAAAAGAGTAAAAAGAGGAATTTTAAAAGAAAAGAGGAAAAGGAGAAAAAGAGGCGGAGTGGGATGCCAGTTCAATATTCAATCATATTCTAAATTCAGTTAGATAACTCGTAATTACTTCAAGAATCACAGAGCACAACACATATCGTTGAGAGTTAAGTACAATGCGAACAGTTTTCTTTTTATTCAAATCATTGGTTAATAATGTTTCAGTATATGTGACAAGGATAAAAATGGTTGTTAGACTATTGCTTCAATCAATATTGAATTTACTTTTCTTGTGGTTTCATTCACATTATCAGCATGTCAATCATATGTATTATAAAAAAAAATAAAACAGGCGATGTTTTTCTTGTTTTTTTTCGTTCTTGGCAGAATGAGAAAAGTCCTTTTTCTTTGAAAAAAATCGGTAAAAAAATAAACCATCCATGCAACATGGTATCCAATGCATTGGTTTTCAAGGGATTCTTATATAGATGAAAAGCAAACGACAGTTGGGAAGAATAACCATAAAAATAAGTTATGTTGTTAGATTTTCTTTCTCTTTCATTTGTTGTTGACAACCGTATATTCAATTGCAAATAGGTGAAGTTTATCCTTGAGTGTCAACGAAAAAAAAACCGTACCCATATTTGACGTCGTAGAAGAATCGAGAAAAAAAACATCCAACATCGAATGAATAAATAGAGAACAGTGGTCCCTATCCAAACGACAGCTTACCATTCACAATACTCAATCATCGAGCAAACGTCACAAATTACATCAAAGATGAGTAGACAACAAAGACCACGAATGGCTGAAAATTACCTGATCATCTGGGTCGATGGTAGTATCGACATGGCGAACGAAGATTGCCAGAATACACTCACACAATTGCGTGGTGTTGTTAATGAAGTCAACCCATGCACCACGGTCGAGCAGTGTATTGAGAAGCTCCAGGAAAACAACGAGGAGACTTCATTTGTCATCTCCTCGGGTGCATTGGGACAACAATTGGTACCAAAAATTCATGGGATACCAAAACTGGATGCTATATACATCTTTTGTGGCAACAAACAACGCCACGAAGTATGGGCCAGAAACTGGACAAAAATCAAGGGCGTCCATACATCAATCAAACACATCTGTGAAAAACTGGCAGTAGCTGTCAAACAATGTAATCAAGATCAATTAACAGTCAGTATTATCAGTGCGAATAAAGGAGGTTCTAGCGAAAATCTCAATCAGCTAGAACCTTCCTTCATGTATACCCAAATATTTAAGGAAATTCTCCTTAATATGGAACATAGCCAAAAAGCCATTCAAGATTTGGTCACATATTGCCAAGAACAATACAAAAGCAATACCAAAGAACTCAAGTTAATTAATGAATTTCAACATACTTATCATCCAACATTGGCGTTACGGTGGTATACACGTCAATGTTTCGCCTTCAACATGCTCAATCGGGCATTACGAACATTGGATGGAGACATGATCATCCGAATGGGATTTTTCCTGTGTGATGTTCATCGACAAATTGAAGATTTACACAGAAAACAGGTCAGTCAGTATCATGGGAAGTCCTTTCTAGTTTATAGGGGCCAAGGATTATTGACAAGCGACTTCGAAAAACTTGCGAAAAATGAAGGTGGTCTCATATCGTTTAATAATTTTTTATCCACCAGCAAAAATCGTGATATCTCGCTCAGCTTCGCTACACAAGCACTAGGAACAACTGAAATGGTTGGTATTCTCTTTCAAATGACCATCGATCCCATGGTCTCTTCGACTCCTTTTGCCTCCATCGAGGAGGTTAGTGATTTCGGGCGAGAAGAGGAAATTCTGTTCTCGATGCACACCGTCTTTCGAATTGGTGAAGTTCGACAAATTGATAAGAAACGTTCACTTTATGAAGTGGATCTTAAACTTACGTCGGATGATGACCAACAACTTCGTCAATTAACCGATCATATACGGGAAGAATCATCAGGTAGCAGTGGATGGCACCGTATTGGTACATTGCTTCTCACAATTGGGCAGTTCGACAAGGCCGAAGAACTGTACATGGCACTACTAGAACAGGCATCAAACGACAGTGATAAAGCACATATCTATAACGAGTTCGGACGGTTGAAAAACAACCAAGGACAATATACAGAAGCAGTTTCATTTTACAAAAAGTCTCTCGAAATCGTTGAAAAAACTCTTTCGAAAGATGATCCAAAATTGGCTAATATCTACAACAATATTGCTGTTACGTATAATGACATGGGTGACTACTCGAAAGCACTTGAATTTTACGAAAAAGATCTCGAAATCACAAAAAAAGCTCTGCCTCCGAATCATCCCGATTTGGCTACTTCCTACAGCAACATCGGTCAAGTGTATAATGACATGAGTGACTACTCGAGAGCACTTGAATTTTACGAAAAAGCACATAAAATCTACGAAAAAGCTCTGCCTTCGAATCATCCCAATTTGGCTATTTCCTACAGCAACATCGGTCAGACGTATAATGATATGGGTGACTACTCAAAAGCACTTGAATTTTACGAAAAAGCACTGAAAATAAGAGAAAAAGCTCTGGCTCCAAATCATCCCAATTTGGCTATTTCCTACAGCAACATCGGTCAAACGTATAATGATATGGGTGACTACTCAAAAGCACTTGAATTTTACGAAAAAGCACTGAAAATAAGAGAAAAAGCTCTGGCTCCAAACCATCCCAATTTGGCTATTTCCTACAGCAACATCGGTCAGACGTATAATGATATGGGTGACTACTCAAAAGCACTTGAATTTTACGAAAAAGCACATCAAATCTATGAAAAAACTCTGTCTCCGAATCATCCCTCATTGGCTAATAGTCACTTGAATTTTGCAGCATAGTACGAAAGAATGGGTGATTACGCAGCAGCTTGTAAGTCCCTTCTAAGTGCTTTTCAAATTCAGAAAAAAGCATTTCAAGAAAGTAATCCAGCTTTTGCTTCAACATATAGTTGGTTTGGAAGAGTTTATCGTAATACGAAAGATTACTCAAAGGCCTTAGATTATTTTGAAAAGTGTCTCGCGATACTTCAAAAAACGCTACCTCAAAGACATCCAAATTTTGGTATAACATACAGTAACATTGGTGATGTTCATCGATTAATGGGTAATTATGAAAGAGCACTTTCATTTCATCAAAAAGCATTAAATATTCAAGAAAATGTTCAATGTAATTCTCTGAATTGTGCAACGACATATACGAATTTAGGTGAAACATATCGAGAAATGAAAGATTATTCAACAGCATTGACATATTTCGGGAAAGGACTAGAAATACGTGAAAAGAAGCTACCAAAAAACCATCCTGATTTAGCCGTAATTTATCATAATATGGCAAAATTATATTTGGGTACTCTAAAATACAGTATAGCAAAGGAAAATATTCGACAAGCAGTAGAAATTGCTCAAGAAAAATTGCCTTCAAATCATCCTCATCTTTTATACTACAGAGAGACACTCGAAGAAATTCAGAAGAAATTGTAATTGTTTTTTTCTTGCTTGCTCAATAAATTGATTTTAATTCCTATTCACATCACTTTCCGACTTTTCTCAACTCATTGTCGTGTACGCGTGCGACCAGGGAGATCCCCTGTAAGGCTGATATGGATACTCATAGGGCGAACAACGCAGAAGTGGTAGGGCAATGTATGTAGGTATGACGAAGAATAACGACGACAAGGACCTACGAACATAATGGCCTTCCAGAATACTACACTGCTTTCGCCATAACAGACACAAGGAATCTCCCTGGGTTAGATTATGAAGCCATCTAACAGGCTGTCATATAATCTGCTACTTCACAATAACATACTATTACCAAAGAAAAATAATTTAGCAGATAAATTTTTTGTTTTACTTCTGTGTATTACGATTAAAAATACATGGATTTAATGTATTTAAACAAAAAAAACCAACTCCATTCAGAATAGATGACATGTCTACCTTATCGATAAAAAATTATTTCTAGAAGTCCTATTGACCACTAGGACTTCTAAATTTTATATCCCCCCTTAGTTTGAAATAGAAATTAACTTAGTTTACACTATTCTAATACTTTATTTTCTCTGAGTAGAAAAAGATAATTTCAAGCAACATACCTGGTTTGCTTTTTGTATTTGTGATGTGAATTATATCATTCATTATAATTTAGTGCATTAAAACATAATAAAATTTATTTCATGTCAATATCATTGTAATCCATTGTGTAATATTGATCATAATGATCAGTTCGAGCGAAATGATAATATTGAAGTCGATAATTCAACTTCAGAACATTATAAATGATTTCATATAAGGAAAATCATTCCTTATATCGGCTTGTCCACGTAACTCCGTAATAGCGTTACGTTTTTGCTCATTTTGTTTTTTGATCATAACTGTGAAGGGACTAGTCGCAGAGAAGCGAGCGACGTCTTAAATTGAAGAGAAATTTGTTTTGAAGATTTTGAGATCTGCCAGAGCTCATAAACGTGTTTATTCAAAAACCTATCACTGAAATGTTAAAACCTACTTTTGCAAAATCCATCGAAAAAGGGGGTTGTCAGTATTTTGGTTATCGATTTTCGGAAACACATTTTTATGAGCTCGAACAGATTTCAAAATCTTCAAAACAAATTTTTCTTCAATTTAAGACGTCGCTCGCCTCTACAACTTGCCCTTTCAGGGTTATGGTCAAAATAAAATGAGCAAAAAGCGTAACTCTGTTATACTTTGCTGCTAGCGTTACGTGGGCAAGCCGATATACGTATGTTTTAAACTTAAACTGTCAGTCAATGATGATCATTGATAAATAAACAATCATTGATACTGCAATGTTTTCTCTTGTGCATCAATTAGAAGATTGATCATCGAAGACGAACACAAAACATAATTAATGAGATGATTGTTTTTTCATCGCTTTCGTCGACGATCAATTTATCACTATTCTACTATGTCTTCATTGATATTCATGTTTATTTTTCTTTTCTTGAGGGTTTTTTAATATTTTTTCTTCATTAAGTTCTAAAAAAATATTAATAAACCAAAATAAAGTATGCAAGATATTTTACTTTTATCTTCTTCATATGTTTTGATGGAAATATCAGTCTCCCTATTCACTGCGACTAAATGATAAATTTCTTGTTTCTTTTTTTTCTTTTCTTCCGCATCAATTTGTTTGCTTTTAACGAACGCTAATAATTCACGTTCTTTTTTTTGTAATATTAACCCATATCTTGATTTGATGTTGGCGTTTTTTTACAACCTATAATCAAATAAAGATTTCCTTGTTTTTTATAATCGTATTTCACCTTGTCGTCGATATTTAAAATAGTACTAAGCTACTCCGATATATAAATAAAAATAAATAAAGACCTTTATCATATATTTTATAACTCTATTACTTGTATTTAATCATAAACATCTGTACTAGTCGTTGGTAAGATATCATGTACAATATCTTCTTCTGGATGACTTTGAAATTTCTTCGATGTATGACCATGTCCAGAATCTTTTAATTCAACACAATCAAGTACAAGTCATCCTAGATTATGATTATCCAAATCTTTTGACGCATTATCACTAAGTCCAGTTTGTTGGCTGTTCATGACCTTGCCTATACTTCATTTTAGTCGCATTCGAGGCGGAGGACGACATTTTAACAAATGCTTATATTCAAATGATTTTAACAAACGAAAGTATTTATTTATACGACGGACGGGACAAGGGTAAGAGAAAAAAGATAGCTGCAAGAAAAACACTAGCCCTACGTACGAAACACTTTGTATATCAAAGTTAGAAAAGAAGACATAAATAAAGAATAGAAAAGAATGACATGGTTACTTCATGTCGAACAGAAACAACAACAAACTATCATTCTCCCTATTGTTTTAATAGATAACCTCGATTCCGTAAATAACCTTCATGTGTTCGATGTTGCGGACTTGAATTATTTTGAGCAGCACTTTGTGATGAAAATGGATGTGATAATCCATGATGATCAGGGTGTACGTAAAATCAATTTTGGTGGAGTATCGTGATGATGTGATGATGACTCTGAATGAGATTCTTAATAATGAAGATCATATAGTTTTTGTATTGATGTTAGACAAAGAGGTGAGCATCGACATAAATGAAAATAAGAACTTGAGGGTATAGGTGTGTTGGTCATTTCTGATTTTTTATGTAAGAAAAACTTTCATTTGTGCGTTTAAGTCCATCGTGCATTGTTTTTCATTTTCGGTAATCAATATCTGTCTCTCAGAACAGTTGAAAATTGCGAAGATGTTTAAGACGGGATACGATCAGTCGTATCTACCATCAAGTAACATCAGAAAAGTTCGAACAAATCTATTGCCTTATTAATAATAACCTCGTAAACTTGAGAAGATGACGGCTAGTTTGTCTTCAACGTTTTTTCTGACCTACACAAAACTATTCAAAATCATCTTAGAACTATTCTAAGAGACGGACACCGAAAACAAAATATACTTTATCTTGAATAACTTTCGATTGAATATATAGTGCAGTATAAGATTTATTGTAGAAGCGAAAGTTTTCCTTTAACTATCTAAATCAGAAGTGAACAACTTTGATCGATATTCTTATATTATTGTGCCAAGCGAAGAATGATAAAATTTTATATTTTTTTTTTATATATCTCAAAAACTGACTAGGTTAGAATCATCTCATTTTCGTCCGATTACAGTCTATATAGTCTCTAGTATACTACGTAGTGAAACATGTCAGATGAATTCATTGATCCTTTTAGGTTTTATTGATGATACAATCACAGCATGCCATTTTCCATATTCTATGTTAAAATTTTCATTATAATACATGATTTAATAGAACAACTTGCACTCGACGTAATTTTCATAATATTTACTCAATTTTATTGTTTTGATACATCATTAGCAAAAGTTGTACAAATTTTGTCAGATATTCTATTTTAAGAGAAATTTCATGTTGAAAAATTGTTTTACTGATCTCCTATCTATACACTAATCATCGATAAATGTTCTTATATTGTCTTATTCACCCATTGAAGAAGTTAAAAGTTGTTTTAACAGTATGAATTTGTAGGAAATCTTTTTCCATAGAAAACTCTTATATTTGAAATCAAAACAAATAATATCACCTAAATTATATAAAGCTTTCTTACACTATGAATATCAAGTGTAAAAAAGCTTATCGTAATGTAGAAAGGGGATGAAATTTAGAACAACCCGCTATGTTAAGTTTGGTTTGATATATTTTTGTTTAGTGAGATACATATCCACTCTGTTGCTGAGATTGTAATAAGCTTTTTTACTTCTGCTATTTATAGTGTAATAGACATAGAGAACTCAAGAGATATAATCCGCTTTGATTTCAAATGTAACAGTTTAGCACAAAAAAAAGATTCCCTACGAATTCATGACCTTCTTCGATGCTTAAATAAGTCAGTATAAGATCGTCTATCTGTGTATTTTCTGACTCTCCATTCTCGAAATCATCACAACGGAGAATAAACATTTTCGATACGTATGTCTGGTAAGTAAAAGAAGAAAATTCACAAAAGATTACATAAATGTGATGCGAAGCGATCTCAATTTTCGACAATGAAGTTTTAATTAACATAAGAACGAAAAGCGATTTTCCCTAGAGTCGATCCTGTCCTGTCGAAAGTTTTCATTATTTCTCTTGTACATAATAGTTGATTGAAGACTAGCTTACCACATATTTAATTATTTCAGGTACAAAATGGAGGCCAAACCATCGAAATCACCGTTTTGTGGAAATTATTGAAATTCAAAAAGCTTTGTATCATCTCGAGACAAAGATCTCTTTAACATAGTTTGAACAATATTTCTAGCGACTCGCTGTTCTCTAAAACATCGCAACACATAGTACGAATTTTGTTACAGCAAAAAAACACGCAAAGTATTCGACTATATAAATGATGTGCTTCGCACTGTATTAAATAGTCTTTCTCCAATGAAAAAACCATGAATCTTTAATTAGTTCCTCAAAATAATCAAGTTTGATTTTTCTTGGCGAACATTAGTTTTTTGTATTGGACGCGAACAAAAATCTTTTCTAGTCTATATGTGTATGAGCCAATTTTGGTGGAATTACGATCCACTTATAGAAAAACTGCTCAGTCGATGTTCGCTAATTTGACTAATTTTTAATATATGTCTATAGAGGATAGTGTTTAATGAGTTTCTACCAAAGCCGTTCAAAATATATTGCTTCACTTTCGAAATATTTGAATTTTTTGAGAGCCCTATCCATCATAAAAAAAAACATGTCTTTCGCATTCTTTTTGCGGTTTCGGTGATAGTCATATCTCATCAAGGATACATTTGTTGATCTTGAAATTTTTACTATGAATGCATTTCAGGTTTCAGTACTTCTCATAAAAATATGAGTTTGAAACGAATAAACTGTTGAAAAATTAATTAATACTGTTAAGCATATAGAAAAATTACCATTGTTCGGTATTTTGTGCACATAAATATCTCAAGAACAGATGAAGTTAAAGGACTCAAAGTTTGATCATGAAGTTACTTCACTAAGTTCTCGTTCTGATTAAAAAAATTTCGAATTCTAGAGATCTCCTGTTAATAGAAAGACCCTTAAAAAATCGTTATTCGGACCAAAAGAATGATTTGTGACCGATTAATCACGAGGAAGGTCAGAATTATAGAAGCAATGTCAGCATGTCCTTGAAATACTGACTAAAGACTATAAAGTGATTTATAATTTAAAATAGAGCGTTGTGGAATAGAGAATATAGTTTTATTGAAATGAGACCTCAATATTAGCCATTTACTAATGCCTAACATATTTGAACACGTTTTCCCAGTTTAAATGGATAAAAACTACATGTCTGTCACCTTTTAAACCCGGCTTTTGAGGCATATTAAATAGTTTTAACAGTTTGGATGAGTGTGTTTATGACTTAGTGTGAATGTCGATCCTCTATTTAGCCTCAACTACATCCACATTCCGAAATATTCTTGACCTGTTCTTCAAGTTGAAAAAATCTAAAGACTGTTATGAATCAATACAACATCATTCTGTCTATAAATAAATAGTTAAAAAAAGAATCATGACCATGCAATCAGTAGGCAACACTTTAAAAGAGTTTTAGCAGTATGATTAATATAACATCACACAGAATAGGAAAAAAAATTATTTTTTATTGTAAACAACAATTTGCTCTATATAAACAGGCTTAAATATTGCCAAAACTAACACACTCACTTGATTCTTATACATTATCAAAAAAAAAAAACTCTGATTTTTTCGACAGCAAATCAAATGTCACAACATGTATTGCCAAACAATTTTTTAAGTCAATTTAAATCTAGAGTAAATCTTTGTATACATATTGACATTTTAACATTGTAATACAGTACTTAGATCATGGTTATCAACTGTTAGGTACAAGTGAACACGACGAATTTGTTGTTTCATTATCTTCTTCTGATAATTCTCGAAGAACATCCTATGATAGTAATATATCATCATCAGAACAACATCAAGATACAAATGATCTTCGTGTTAGATCAGAAAAAGAAGAACATATTCATTGTGGTTTGGCAAAACAAATTACGTCTGAAAATGTTCAAAAACATTTTGAAATTTTTTATGAAATTCACAATGGTTTTACATCAGACCAAGTATCAATCATTGAAAATGCTTTACAAATTGTTGCTGATAGATTATTCAAACCAGAAATTTTGCAAAATATGTATCAAATTTGTGGTAAATCTAGTTGTTTCTTAACACAAGAAGTATTATCACAGTCAAATTTAATAGAAAATTCAATTTATTTCAATCAATATTTATTGTTACAGTACCAATTAATGTGTCTCAAAGTCCAAAGTGAAAATGGTGAAATTCCCATCATCAATATTCATCCAATTGATGAAAAAAATCAAAAAGAAAATAATGATTCTCTTCCGTGTGTTTTTTGTATTTCTCATGGATCAACATTTATGATTGATGGTGAATTCGAAGTTGAATTAAATCAAGATAAACTTAATGAATCAATTAAAAACAATTCAAATGCATTATTCTGGGCGGGAGAAATTGTTTATGAGATGCTTCGCAATTTAGGTCATCGACCCAATGACATTTGTTATACAAATCAATCGCAGATTAATGTTTTTAAACAATGTTTTCTACATAATGGAAATTATATTCCACTTAAAACTAAATAAACTTTCAGCAGTTGGAAAATCTAAATGAAGTTTTTTTTGTCATCAAATAAAATTCTTGATTTTTAATTGTCATGATTGATAAGAGGATATTTATAGATCTTCCAGGAACTAAATATGAATAATATAATATTCATATTTTATTGCAGAACGGTCAAAACATTTGAGACAAATAAAAAAAGAATTTATAACATAAGCAATTTTTCTTTTTTTTTGTTATTTTAAACTGTTCGATTGACATTCATTCACTTCTATCAAAAACAAAATTGCTTCTTTGCGTTGCTAACAAAATCATGCTTCCAAAATTCAATTACGTCTCTCTTTGAATTGCGTTACACATATAACAAAAAAAGCAAATATTGTAGCTTAATTTCTTTTTGACATAGCAAGAAATTAAATAAAGAATTCCCAGACGACTGTTGTAAATAAGCTGAAAGATGAAAATTCTTTTCTAAATAAATCACATCATGTTAAATAATTCTTATAACATCGAGAACATTCTTCGCAGCCGAACAACAAATGAAAAAACGTTATTGCCTGTGACGAAAAAACTTAATAAGGAATAGATCATCTTCATCGTAGGTAGAAATATGTCATCATTGATCTTATTATCCGGATTTTCAACTATAAACAATAACAAATAAGTTAGAATGTATCTATTGACATAATCAAATTTTAATGTAGAGAATAAATTGCAGTGATTCATCTTTCCATGTGTTCTTTTCAACGTCCTTCAAAAAGGAAGCACCATAATAACAACCGTTTATTTCCACGTTGTGACGCATATATCCGATGTGAGAATTGATTTTCAGATATTATCGTGTCAATTAATAACATGCAACGTTTAGCAAATTATTTTCTTGTGGTTGGTTATGATCATGATGAGCGAACGAGGTGGTCGTTCATCTGATAAAATAATTCAACGTTTTCCTGATAAAGATTGACTTAATTGTCAATTTAAACTTGCTTTTATTTGACTAACATCATGAAGTTCAAGTGGAAGAAAACAATAATTTTGAAACTCTTCAAGACGACCAGTCTGAAATATAATTTTAAAATCCAAACATTTAAGCAAAAAAAAATTCTTACGCGATGTGTTGAGCTCGAATCTTGAATAATATAAAATGGTGAACGTTTATGAACTTGTAAATTTGATTCATTAAAATCAATATCAAAATTCGTTGATCCACTACCACCTCCTCCATTTTTTGTTACCGATGATTGTGTTGAATTCATTGATGTATAACTTGCTGTTTCACTTCGTGGTAATGTATCAAAATTAGCTGAAATATTCGATATTATTTGAAATAATTTTTTTTCAGATACAAAGAAATATCATTCAAAGCAATAAGCTGAGGATAAAAACAAAGCCGATGCGAATAGGTCTGAAAAAGGCGCAATGATCATTCTGGATATTTTTACCCATTTTTAATCGCATATTATCTATGAATGTAGCACTACTCGAACTTTTCAACAGTTCATTTATTAATCGAATATTGGAAAGATTTTCATTCGATTTTTCTATAGATGAAATATACCTACCGAATTTTCTAAATAAAAAAAAATTGTTAAATTTACTTGTTCATAGTCGATTGTATAAGACTCTTGTAGGTAAACGATTTTGTAAGCGATTTATTGCTGAATGTGCTGTTTTTCGAACAGATAAAGTGATATCAATCGATTCTGATTCATTTAATTCGAAAAGTTGAAATTAAGAATATCTGAAATATATGTTTATTTTCGTTGAAGATTTCTCGAACAAAACAAATTCATTTTTCGAAAAGATTCAAGTGCGTTCAACATTTATTGTTTTTTTAAACTAAATGCTTAACAAATTATTTCTTTTTTATTTATTGAATAAATCAAAATAGAATTTCATTTATAACAGAGGAAAGTAAAGATAGAAATCTTTCGAATGTACCAATGTTCCGATAATATTTAGTCGCTTCACCTTCGCACAATTCCGTCGTGTTTCTTCTCTTGTAAAGTTTTCTGTGATAATACTCAAGAGTTGATAATAAGCTTTTAATTCAGTTAGACATGGTACATATGTTTTTGTTTCATTTAAAAATTGTTCAATATAATCCATACATGCAGTTTCCACGTCAAGTGAAGTAAGATAAGGATATTCAGCAATTGAATATGGTTGGGTATGGTCAGATAGGAATCTGTCAAGATTAGATGCTGACTGTGATTCAATATTTATAACGCAAAGATTATTCAGTAATGGAAAAGCTCGGGCAACCCGAACGAAGAATTCATGGTTGAATGGAACTATATCTTGTACCAGTAAATACGTAACATACTTGAATACAATATCTGGAAATATGTTGCCAATATGTTCAAGACGATCAAATGCAAAAGGAAGTGAGAAAATAGTACATACAGCTGTACAACATAAACAGCTATTGATATAATTTATAATACTAGCCATACGCTGGTGTCCATCATATGTGACATTTCGTTGGATATCTTGACTGGGCACATAACGAAATAAATCAGCAGTATTGTCATAAGTACAAATATAAAAAGTAAATGAATGAAGTTGTGGCATATAAACATGAATTTCATTTTCAAGATGAGTTCTATCGATGAATGTACCTCTATTTTTTATACGAAGATATAAAGTTAAGTTTTCCAAATATGACATACGACGAAGAAGAGGTAAAATTGCCTCATCATATTGACGAGTTTGAGCATAACATTTTAATGATAAACATTTCAAATTAGGTAAATTATCCTAAATAATAAATAGAAAGATTTATCAATATATATATATCTTAATCGTGCTAAAAAAATGAATCACGCATATACTTAGTTCAGACTACTTATTTAAAATTCTTGTTTTTTTTTCGAAGGAAACATTGTTTGTTAATGATGACTACGGCAATTCAGTAGATTTCGTTTTATAATTTCAGAACAAACTTCAATTCGATTTTTTTCTTTTTAAATAAATTGAAAGTCAGCTTCTTCTCATAGCCGACATAGTTTGTTAAAACTTACCATGTTGTGAACAGTTGATGAAAAGTGCATGTAATGTATTCGAACAATTAATGTAGTTAATTGTTTGAGTCGACCATCAAGTAAATAAAGACAATCATCTAAATTGTACGTATTGATACATAAATGAGTAAGAATTGAAGAGAAGAAAGTAGTCGATGGTAAATCACGAAGTATCAATCCTGGATATGATGAATTGAATCCTTCAGTAATATTCAAATGTGTTAAATTTTTAAAGAACTTCAAGATATGTCCATAGACATTGATAGTATAATTGCTTAATGATCCTATCATTTTCTCTTTGTCATTATTTATAAGAATAAGATCTGTAATTTGTTGTTGGAAGATATGTCGAAGAGATGATTCGTCTAAATAAAAAATAATAAAACATTGTTTTGTCTGTTCTGTTTAACATCATTCTTCTGCTATTCTGCTTACTTGTAAAATAGGATAAAGCGACTTCTTGTTTGAAATTAAAAAGTTTGAGTTCGGTTAGATTTCGATAGTCGACGGCAAGAAGAATACGTTCCATTGAAACTGGTTCAAGAATGAAACATTTCACATTGTGATGAATTTTTGGCAATATATCGGTGCAAAATCGATCAAGTTTGCGCTGATCAGTTGAAGAAGTATTCTCAATCGACAGAAAATCGAGAGTATTACTGAAGATTTTTTCTTGTGCTAGAATGTTAAGTCGTTCATTATCAATGTTCAATAATGAGTAAAGAACATCAATATTGTTCAATTTTTTCAGAATGATAAGTAATATCTCATCAGGTAGATTCAATAGATGAACATCAGATCGATTCATGTTTTACTTCGGACTGCAATGCTTCTCTCAAAAGGAAATATTTATATATACATCCTTTGTTTTTTTTTATAACTGCTTTTGTCATTGGGGAATAGAATAGATAACCTCATTGAAAAAATGTAACGTCAATACATCGTCCAATTAGAATATAGTCATCGAATGTTGCTTTCTTTTCGTCAATTTATCACGAGTACACGGTCGTCCATTGTGTTCATCCACACGACAATGAAAGAAGACATACTAAGAAATAGAAAAGAAATGTTTATTACACAAAAAGCTAATGGAATTCCACTCGCATAATATCTGTTGTTCAGTTTATATGTTTTCCAGTCCTGATAAACTCTGAATTTCAAGAGAGATGACATCATGTATACAATGAAATAATGTATTATCGAAGAAAAACAAAGCGCAGGAGCGATTAAAACAGACACAATAACCTCAATAGGAAAATTATTGAACAACGGTTGACATCTACTTTCATATGTTCGAACAGTGAAATATGTAAATCAAAGAACGATATATAAATTTTTATTACGATTTCAATTAATTTGTCTTACATAAAAAAGTGAAGATGATGAATCTCTTTGTCGATATTCATTCAATATGTAAAATAAATAATTTGCGTGGCAGAAATGTGGAGGTTGTGGATGAAGAGAAGATCCACTCCCATACCTTCCTTTTTGCAAAACAATTACTGATGTAATATGCATCTGTCTTGGGCCATGAGTAATACTCAAAGTTTATTTTTTTTATCCTGAGTAAATCTTCTTTAATCGATGTTACTTGATCCTATGGGTGGTAATGCTATTTTATATGAATTATATTACACTAATTGAATCTTTCAAATCGTTTTATATAAGTTATTGAGATTCAA
This sequence comes from Rotaria sordida, assembly GCA_905250125.1. Lineage (NCBI taxonomy): Eukaryota > Metazoa > Rotifera > Eurotatoria > Philodinida > Philodinidae > Rotaria > Rotaria sordida. The sequence goes on from CAJNOL010000120.1 coordinate 199,291, forward strand.
ATTCAACATTCTGCTGGTAAATCAGTAGTCGAAACAAATCGAACATAAGATGAAGAAGTTGATGATAGTACAACAAGTGTAATTATTTTAGATAGGTTTCAACATATTATATCTAGAAAAAATAAATTAATCGTTTGCTTAGCTAGTGAATTATTAGTTCAAACCGAACAGTATCTTCAACAAGGTTGACATGCAACACTCCCTCGGACAAAAAACCTGTCTTTTTCCATTTCATTTTTTCACCATCTAATTCACTATATTGAAAAAAACAAAATATACCACAAGATGCAGCGTGAAAAGCTCTACAATTTACAAAGAACAGCTTATTTTATCGCTGCATTTTTTTTTATTTTAAAATGGACAAAACTCTGTGTGATTAATTTTTGATGGTGCGAAAAAGATCATTTTTTTGGTAGACAATAAATTCCTTTTCTTATTTCATCACTTAATAAATCATTATTTTTAACTTTATCCAATTGCATATTGTTTTAATGGAGACACACATCGAATCGTTTAAACTCGGCTATCGATTATGACCTTCAACATGACTCATTAACCGAAGCAATATGAAAAGAAATTCATCGTATACCAAAAAATGATCTTGTTCGAAGCGTTAAGAATTAGTAGTACAGAATTTTACTCATTTAAAAAACGAAAACTGCAACTATAACATAAGCTGTTCTTTGTAAATTGTAGAACTTTTCATGCTGCATCTTGTGGTATATTTTGTCTTTTTAATACAGTGTATTAGGTGGTGAAAAAATGAAATGGAAAAAGGCAGGTTTTTTTGTGCGAGGGAGATTGTGCGTCTTTTAAACTAGATCTGGATGAGAAAATTATGTAAATAGTTTTCAACTATATTTGATTTTGTATGTGAAATTTAAGATATTTTTTTCGGTAAAAAAAGTCAGTCCTCAAAGGGTTAACAGGTGGAATTTTAGATGTCATCGTGCGCGTTTCGCTTCTCGTCGCTAAGATGGTCAAATTGATATTGAAATACAAAAATGTTCGAGTGAATTTTAGTTTATCGAATATTCGTCTTGCTCTAATAGTACTGATCTCGTTGTAACTAATATCGAGGCTTCGTAAACTCGTATAGACTTTCAACAAATAACTAATATACCAATCACTATTGTCGTGGAGATGATTGAATGATAATTCTAATATTTGTATGATGAGATTGGCACAGATCGAACTGACAATCATATGAAAACCTTCATCTTTGAGCATTGTATTCGACAGAGTCAAATGAATCAATCTGCCACTTGATCGTATCAATTCGGCAAAGATTTGGGCATCTCCAGTTTCGATCCCAATGATTCTATTGTTTTCAAGACCTGATTCCAACCTTGGTTTTATACTAGAGGAACTAATTTTAATAATGTCCCTTTTGTTTTTGGTCTTCTCTTTTGAATTTGTTTCGATAGGCGTTTTTTTTATAAAATGATGCGCTCAAAATAGCAGAAAATTTAATTGTGATATTTAGTCACGATCCCGATTCGAGCTCAGTAAATCTTGAAATTTTGTTCTCGTACATTTCAAAACAAGATAACTCATTTTCAAACGAGAAAATCAATCAAGCAAACTCATTAAAGTTGTATAGATTAGTACAACAAGTGTGCATCTGACTATTGAACGCCACTTTCAAACATTCCCACAAAACACATTGCGTTATTATACAAATTCACTTGCCACCAGAATCAGTACGAAGTTAGACGAAACACATTGGTGTCCTCATTTCGTTTGTTCATTTTTTTTCTCAATGTTCACCAATCAATGATAATAATTGATAACTATTGCAATCCACTGTAGAAAACACAATTAACAATAGTTCACTTGGGATGAAACATCTCATCTCTCTTCGACACAATTAAAAAGACTTGTCAAAAGAACAAACTAATACGAATATTTAAATTATTACGTAAAATTCGTGACCACACTTGATTATATCTCAAAGAGCACAAACGAACTATCAAATTGTTAAATTTATCTCACTCATATTACCAAAGTAATGATCCAAACACATCTTAGTAGTGCTTTGAAAACTGTCCAAATTTTATTGAGTTTATTTGGAATTCCCACTTTCACCCCGCATCCACATCCTCAAAATACCATCGGTAAAAAAACGGCGCTTATAAATTATCTAGAAAAATGAGCTTCAGAATTATGTGTCATTTTCAATATTATTTTCGGATTTCGATTTATATTCGAAAGTAGCTACAACAGCATGGTGATCTGTTGCTTGATAAGTATCTACAATGAAGCATTCTTTTAATAACCATTCATCTTTAGATAATGGATGAAGAAAGATATAATCGATACGAGTTCCATATGGACATGTTGCTACTTGTTCATCTTTTAATTTCGGATTTACATCTCGAAAGGCATCCTGAAAACTCCAAGTATTGGTTAATAGTTGAGTGAGTTCGAATCGGGGTATTTCCCATCCCGCTTTTTCACGTTTTCCAGCCACGATTTCACCGAAATATTTATCTGAATAGTCGTTTTGTGTCAATGCATTCATATCACCGATGAGTACATTTATATCGTGATTATGCGGAGAAAATTCTTTGATTTGTGTCAATCGATCATCCTCATTTAAATGATCTAGATGTGTAACTGCAAATCTTCGATTTTGAACAAATGGATGATAACCACCGAAACGACATCGAAGCATTGCTCGACAGCCACCATCAGCATCTATTTTTGATTTTTGATTAAAATGCTCAACGATTGGATGACGGGATGCGATGGCATTGCCGTACGATACTCCATGACTCGCTCCAAATACAGAATGAGTTAACGATAGATCATTACACAGAAGTTTCCAATCGTAATCGTTCATAGCTTCTTCCACAGCGAGAACGTCAAGGTTGAGTGGACCAAGAATCGATGCCAGTTCTTTTGCATTACTCTTGGATGTCTCAGGATGTCTAAATGAATGAACATTGACAGTACCAATGCGAAAGTCTGTAATCACTGGTGAACCATTAGCCATCTGCAACTATACACAATATTTTATTTTTTTAGTATCTAAAATATAAAGAAATTCATGTAAATCTATCTGCTGTAGTCACTCCTGGTCCAACACCATCCAGAAAACAAAAAAAAACCAACACTTCCATTATCTTCTCTCTTCTTTAAATGTGCTCTTTTTTTTCATCCTTCGACACCCATTGTCTTATTGTGTCATCTTTCTTTGCACGAATCAAAAGAAAATCTTATTTATCTATTTATCTCACGATGAATAACTGTTTTCTTATTGTGTTCTTTGTTATTCAAATAATAATAATTGTAACGTGCTCATGTACAAAACTCTATTGTATGTATTCACGAGAGTTAGATATTGAAAAATCAACTGGTAGAGATAATAAGCGAGAAACGACTTGAAGCTGGTTGAAATCTTAACAAAAAATCTAAAAAATCAGTTTATTGGGCATCGAGAAGTCGATATTTCAAAAACATAAATTCGAATGTGTTTTTCTTTTACTTTATTGTCGTGACTAAATGCTTATCAATTGTTCTGAGACTAATCTTAAGTTCGAACGGGATGGTAAGAATTGAGGAGAAGCATGACATTTAATGGCTATCAATTTTGAGAAAGACTAAATGATGGAGCAGTTGCAATGACAAAAACTAGACTATTGTAACCATCACACGATATGAGAATGATTATAAAAGCTTGATCTTGGACAGATGATCATGACTTATGTACTGTTGTATTAGATATCGTACATAATACGATTAAATGGATACTAAATGTAGAGGAAATCGAACTCCAAATCATACAATGAGACTGTTCAGCAATGAGAAAAGCCGCTATTGTAGCTTCTACTCAAACTTCATATTCTCGGATTACCCGAGTACATTAACATACGACGTCGAAATATTTAAAAAAAATTGTAGAATCTTTTATCAGGAGCCGAATATTGGCTTATGTCACTTTTTTATTTCAATGACTAAAGTTTGAAGTTGAGCTACATATAGAAACTATCGCTAGTCTACTTTATTTGTGGTGCACGACCTTATACTATTAATTAATATGAAAAAAAAACGTCATTAAACGTCCACAAGATATGTCTTTAGAGAGGGAAACAACATTAAAATTTATTAGACTGAAGTGTAGCAAACTATTGAATTGATCTGAAAAAAAAACCATGATTCAGTCCATACATCTAAAAATTTGTTTCATGTATTTTTAAAGCATTTTATGAATACTCACTATTTCATCGATTTTATCATTTGAATTGATATTCAAGACATGAGACTCTTGGAATAAAATAGTCAGTACAAAAGGATCGAGTGTGAAATTTCCAATATTTGGTAATTTTGTATTCTCGAAACTAAGTTCTTTCAAAAATAAGGAGATTTAAACTCTGCGCAAGGTTACATCGACGAAAAACGTGTTTTCAAGTATCTCTAACAATTGAATCGTATCTTACATTGTCGCCACTGTCATTAGCATTATTTTCTCGATCAAGTTCTCGATATGTACACAAAGTCAACAATTGATAAAAAACAAATCTACTTAGAATACGCATTAAAAGACCGTGAAGTCACGTAGTTATGATAGCTCTTACTCACGCTTTCATGCCGTAAAAAGTCAACTATACTCGACTTGTAAATTTGACGTAGTATAGCGAACGAAAAAATTGTAACACTATCGATGTGCCTTATTTATTGCAATGAAAAGAAAATGAATTGCACAACCAACAGTAACACAGAAGTTTGTCGAGCGATAGAAAAAGAAAATACAGCGTTTGTAAAGACATTGAAATGGTTACTTCTTTACTTTCTTTCTTATATTAAAAATGACATCGTTCTGTGTATATGTGTTTGTGCAAATATTTTGCAATACCTTCACTGGTGAAATAGTGCTGTGTATTCACTCGAAAAAGAAGGGTGTGGGTGGAGCGTATGAGTCTTAATATCACGCGCACACTCATGCAAAAGAAGTGCCTGAATAGAAGAAAAGTAGATATCGAGAAGAGTGACCGTCCCTAGCAAGAAATGAGCACACATTGAGTACTATTGCAGCAGAACGATACCTATCAAGAGAATTGAAAATATGACTCAGTCGACTTCGATGTCAGTCTGAAAAAACGTTTGTATCTGGATGAATGTCGGTATGAGTAAAAAACCAGCGCACACCCACACATTGACATTTATTTAGCATCAACAATATATTAAATTTAATTTGACTTACTAAACTTCGTACAAAAATCTCTCAATAAATTTTTATAAAGAACTTTTTTCAAAAGAAAAGAGTCAAATATAACTGATCAACAATTTTAATCTATCTAGATTGACGTTTATGAACTGCATAACCAATCGTTTACGACCATATTTTGCCGTATGATATGATCCAGTATTATGGTTAAATTAAATGAAGTTATTATTAGTAGTATAGACTTTTACGCCGATGTACTGTTTTCTTCCTCAGGAGATCCATTCATGCTTGGCCGTTATTTCCACCAGGAATTTCTAAAACTATGCATACAGTAACCGTGTATGATCACGTCCAATTATCATTAAGCTCCGTTTACACAGAAGACAAGCTTACATTTGAATCACGTCGTATTTTCTTATGATCTCAGCGTATCTCCATAAATGGTCGTTGGCGAATGTACATATTCGAACTTGGTAATTATGAATGAAATACGTATTTCATTAATATCAATAAACTGTATATTTATTTGAAATTAATTAATATTGAATAAGTTTTTTTTTTCAAATAATATCACAATAATATCGAATGGGAGAATTGCAATATGAGAGGGCGCACATATCCAATCTTCATTTTCGATAGAAATATTGTTACTCGTTCGTTCATGGCTAATCACATATTGATCATCCGATTTGAACTATTTGGTTTCTTTTTATTCGCAAGAAAGGTAATAGCAATGAAATGGCTGGTACACTTCGTCTACGGTCTGTGTTTGAATTTTTATGTGTTATTTAATTTTGAATAATTTTTCTTATAGAGAACATCTTCAAGAAGTAATTTCACTTCTTTCGAATGAATCAAAGATTTCATCTCTTCCATTGAATGAAAATAAAGAAGACGAAGAAGAATTAACATTTACAGATTTAGTAAAATAAAATTTATGAATTTCTTTTTTTTTTTTTTTTATCTCATTCTTATTATAGAATTATACAAAAAGTTCAAATAAAATGACGACAAATATGATTGATATAGTTGATCCAATTGATTATGAAGAATATGTTGATGAACATCGACAAAAAATTGAAAATGATCCATTACATCATTTACTTGAATATCCAAATGATGATATTGATTTTATTCGTATTGATCGACAATATCGTACTATTATTCCAGCTATGCCAGAAAAAGAGTTTGAATATTTTTCAAATAAAAAAAAAAAGATTGATTTTCTTTTTTTTGTAGAGCTTTGAATGATCCACATATTCGTGATTGTTTACAAAGTTTTAATGGTGAACATTTTTTTCTTCGTCGAAAGTATATATATATTTTTTTTTTGATATTCATTTTGTTAAAAAAATTTATTTTCTTTTTTTGTTTTTGTTTGTATTTTAAGTTATAATCATCATGGTAGCGCAATAACATTATTAAATGTTCGTCAAGAACAAATGCAAGCTTTAAAACAAACAGCAAAACAAGATTATGAAGTTGATTTAATTGATGATAATCGACAAATTTTAATTGAACAAGAAAGAGTAAAGAATTTATTTATATTCTTTCTTATTAGAAAATATTTAATTGATTTTTCTTTAGGATAGTCCAAGAAAATTAGTTATTAATGATTCAATAATAAATCCAATAAAAAGTAGTTGGGTTTTAGCAAAAGATGATTTAGATAAAACAGAACCAGATACAATAATGCCTCATTTGAGTAAGAATTTTTTTCTAAAGTTCTTTTTTTCTCTCATTTAATTGTTGTTTTTTTTAGTTGAACGTATTCCAATTGAAAGTGTTGATAAAGAAAATGAATTATTACGAGGAAAAAATCGTTATTCAAAATTATTTAGTTCTTATCCACCTCAAGCAGATGTAAGTTAAATAATATGAAAATAAATATTATTTGTAGTTTATAACTTGTAATCAAACAAAAAAAAAATTGTTTCTGATGAAGCGGGTAAATGCAGTACCTGAGCACCAAATTTTACTACAAGCTGCCGGAGAATTTCAAATCTGTATTTTTGTGATAAAATTTAAGTCTTTATTATATCACATAAAATATATTGAAGAAAAATAAAAATCTCATACGTCATTTTTTCACGGAATATAGTCACAATTAAAGTTCAGAGTATCATCTGATAACGATTCCTACGTTTGAAATCGTTTAGAACTATCTTTTTTAAAATGATTTTATAGACTGATTGTATTGAATATCGTCCACCAGCTGAACCACTTCAACCATATACGACATTTAAACTTCAAGTGAAATGTTTAGATTTCAGGTAAAAAAATTTAAAAGAATATTTTTAATATTTCAATTTGTGTTTATTATTTTAGATTTGAACCGGAAATTGAACCAATGTTTATAACATTAGCATTATATGATTATAAAGAACGAAAAAAGGTTTGATTTAAATTATATTTTATATAAATTTAGAATATTTTAATTAATTTTAGATATCGGAAAATTTTCATTATGATTTAAATAGTGACGCATTAAAACAAATGATTCATATTCGACCAGCAGTTGATGGTTCAACATTAAGTCTATCGGCTATTTTTCCAATATCATTTCCATCACCTGATATTTATCTTATTATTCGAGTAATAAAATCATCTATTTATTATATAAACATTTTCATTGTATTATTTTCAAAAACATTTAGGTTGAAAAAGTTTTACAACAAGGTGATTTATCTGATTGTGCTGAACCATATATCAAACAAGATATAAAAGTATAAATAAATTTTCTACATTAAAAAAAAAAACAACAACATATTATTTCTTGCTAAATATATTTATCAATAATATCTTATTGATCCTTTTGAACAAGTTTAATGTTAAAATTTTTCATTATGTTTATGAGAGTTCTATGAATAAAAAACAACGGGTTTTATAAATAGAAACATGTTTTTCGAGACCCTTTCAACGTTCTTTGGAATGCAACATTAAGAAAAAGATCATTCTTTTTTTTTCTATATTTTTATAATACCATACTAAAAACAAATGACTTTTTATCAATGCAAAACACGTTTACAAAACACATTCTTACTTGATAAAAATTCATTTTTCCAGAAGTGTATTCTCCAACATTCTAAACCTACCAGAACACATTTTTTCTAAAGAAACAAACGCAAAAAGCAAAAAAAAAATAGAAATTAAAAATACAATTACAAATTGGAGGCATATACTGGTAATAGACATTAGGACTATTCAATAGAGAAACGCTTCATCTTACATATGAAGGAGAAATAGAAGGAAAGAATATAAACATATATCTAATATTCGCTGTACTTTTCATGTTAAACAGATATCGTTTCTTTAAGACGCTCCTGAATAATCGATATTAAGCCATGTACATTTAAATCGCATGAAGTTTTAAGGATACGTCAGGATTATAGTAAAATTTTCAGCTGTATATCATGACATTTGAGGGAGATAGTTAGCAAATAAGGATGAAAAATAGCTTATTTGGCAACCCGAAGTTCACTGTAGATTTTTTTATTTGAAAGATCATGTCAGGATGCAGCGCATGACAGTGTCCTTACTTTTAAATTCTTACCTTTTTAGGGGAGAAAAGTTCAATGTCACAAAAAAAAGACTCTATCATGCCCTTTCAAACAAAAAGAAGAGTCATTTACTATAATGAAGCTTCTTTGAGAATTCTGAGATACGCGATTAAAATAAGCGAAAAAGATTTCCTGAAAACAAACAAAATTTTTAAAATAGAAAATCATGCAAAGTTTTGAAAAAAAATGAGATATCAAATAAATAATCATGTCATTTCATGAAAGATTAGACTTCAGGCTATCTTCCTATGCATTTATCTCAATTTTTCATGTTTTTGACGCAAATTGACTTTTTTTTTTCGAGGTGAAAAAGTAATCTGATCTTTATCCGCTTAAGTCTTTCACTTTTTCGGAGCATATTGTTCAGCCTCTAAGTATTCAATACATAACATTGGCTTTCATTGTCCTAGATGAAGCCAAATTCATTGTTTGCAAGTATGAAAATTCTTTCAAGCTACTAATAGATCTATCAAAATCGAAAATATTTCAATCGATTGATTTAACTACAATATAAAGTATTAAAATGCATAGAATATTTCTTTGATAATTTCATTTTAGAATCAACAACGATATTATGAACAAGCCATACAGTTTTCTCAACGTCTTGGTCGTTTTCGTATGCCATTTGCTTGGTCAGCAATTAGTTTACGAGATATTCTTAAAGAAATTGAACAAGAAACAATTCTATCAGGTCATGCAAATACTTTACCTGCTAATACAGAATTAATAAATTCAACTAATAAAGCTTCTAGTCTTGGTAAGAATTAAATTATTTACAATATAAAATTCATTTAATTTCTTTTTAGAACGAAAAAATCTTGGTACAGGTGGTCTTCGTAATGCATATGAAAGTTTTCGACGTTCACGTGATGAAAGTTTAACAAGAAATAATTCAAAAAAAAATGATGATCGACAAATTCCAACATCATCACCAACATCAACATTATCACCAATAAATACAAATCTTTCAGCAACATCTGATGAATTTTTTCATATATTAGCAAATTTTGATCGACCAATTATTGTTACACTTAAAGGAGTTTATAAACAAGTAAAAAGAATATTCTTGAATTTACTTCTTTCGTAGAACTCATATTATATTTTTTTCGAAGAAAAATATAGTGAGTGTAAGTTTTGAGGTTCCATTCCTCACAGCAATTGAGGACAATGGGCATTAGACTCCTTGGACAACTGAAAAAAGGCTCTGAACGGCATTGAAATAGCAACAAGGCAAATAAAAAATAGAGCGCCAGTAAGAAAACAACTATAGTGTGTTAGAGATTTTTCACTTGACATATTTTGTATTACTCTTCATTTCAAAATAGAGGCGAGTGATTGCCAGTCGAATAACTCGAGAATGGAAGCAGCTATGGAGCTACGATTTTCACCATTAAAAAGCAGACACCGGGGCACGTAAATCTATGAAAAAATTTCATTGGTCAGTAATGAGCTAATAAGATAAAAGCCTGTTGAACATTTTGAAGATAGCTTTTGAAACGCTTTTTTCGTTTGATTTTGAACTTCAATTAAAATATTCGATAGAAAAAATTGTTCTCTTTTGATCTACATAAGGCCGAGCTCGATAGCTTGATCTATTCGGCAGCTGTAAACATTTTCCTGAGACTCTGAAATCGGCTAGATAACTCGGAATTATCCTTAAAAGCATTACATTATAGGTAATCAGCCCCACTGATTCCAGTGGTGATGTTTGTTTTTTTATATCAAAGTAACCTGAGATCATTATAAAAAAGTTTTTGTAAATCTAGTTTTTGCTTCTATTTGGCTTAAAGAACGCATATATTGAAAATCTCGATACAGTGATCTCAGACTACTTTAAAATGAAAAACAAACATCACCACTGAATTCAGCGTGGTCAATTACCAATAATGTAATGCTTTTAAGGGTGATTCCGCGTTACCTGGCCGATTTCTAGGGAACTCAGTAAAATGCCTATAGCTACCGAATAGAGCAAGCTATCGAGCTTGGCCTTCTGTAGATCGAAAGAGAACAATTTTTTTTATCGAATGGTTTAATTGAAGTTCAAAATTCAACGAAAAAAACGTTCCAAAAACTATCTTCAAAGTGTTCAGCGGGCTTTCATTTTATTGGCCCATTACTGATCAATGAAATTTTTCCATAGATTTACATGCCCCGATGTCCGCTTTTTAACGGTGAAAACCGTAGCTTCATAGCTGCTTCCGTTTCCGAGTTATTCGACTGGCAATCATTTGGCTTCTATTTTGAAATGGATAAGAGTAAAATGAGGCTAAAAAACACATATGAGTTCCATATTTTAGCTCTAAAGAGGTTGTGTTGACAAGTTTCTTTGTTTTTGATTTGAGAATTTCTTTTTTTTCTTTAAATTAATTTAAGGAAAGTGAACGATTAACTGATGAAGATATTTTTAAATTTCTTACCGATTTTCGAAAACCACCAACATTAGCAAAAAAACCTAAAGCTATTCCAGGTAAATATACGAAAAAAACATACCAACAACAAAGTTGAAATCAACAAAAAAATTGAATTTCGTTTTTAGCTTTTATTCGTTTTGAATTCAATCAAATTCATCCAGGTGATTCAGTTGATTGTTGTCTTGATCCTCAATTAAATCGTTTAAAACCATATACGGATGATACAAGACGTCCAATAAAAGAACTACTTGAATTTCCACCACGTGAAATCTATTTACCACATACATCATATAGAAATATTCTTTATCTTTATCCATTATCACTTAATTTATCAAATTTAACAACACGTGGTTCAACATCAGCAAGAAATATTGCTGTTAAAATACAATTAATGGGTGGTGAAGAAGAAATATTTGCATTACCATTAATATTTGGAAAATCATCTGGACATGAAATGATTAAAGAAATTTATTTACCAGTTTTATATCATTTAAAATCTCCATCATTTTATGATGAAGTTAAAATTCGTCTTCCAGGTGTATTAGATGAAAATCATCATTTATTTTTTACTTTTTCACATATTAGTTGTCAACCAAAAGAAAATGCACCTATTGAAACACCAATTGGATATACAGTAAGAAAAAAGAAATATTTTTATTTTTATTTTTATTAAATTATTAAATCTTTTATAGTGGCTTCCATTATTAAATAATAATCAACTTGTACACGGAGATTTTAATTTACCTGTTGCATGTGAAAGACCACCACATAATTATTCACTTGTACCACCCACGGTAAATTTTTTTCATTTGTTTATAATATTTTTTTTTTTTTTTTTTGATAAATTTTTTATTTCTAGAATCATGATGTTAATAATGTTAAATGGGCTGATAGTCATAAACCTTTATTTTCGTTATCAATTCGTCCTTCATCAACAATTCATTCATTGGTTTGTAATCATAAAATAAACGGACTACACACGATAAGAGTCGAGATTTGTCACTCTAATAAAATATTTTTAAATATATACTGTATGAAAGAGTACGCTGTTCTGGATGTTTTAATGTAGTGGATTTAATTTTTATCATTGACGAGCAACTGATAAGACTCACCGGCTACTAAAGGTAATATATGATGCAAAACTCTTTGGAAAAATGTCAAACTCTGTTAACTATATGATGTGCAGTCAGAGTTTTTACCTATGACCTCCTTGAGATATATTTTCGCTGAAGTACATATCATTCGATTTGGCTTTCTATGCTGTCCTCAATTTTGATGTTGAAAATTTATTTCGAACATTTCTTTTCATACAAATGGTCGAAAGTGTGCCTCGAATCTAACCAAAAAGAGACTATTTTATGAGATAATTGTGAAAAATCCTACATTGAGATAAATTTCAAAAGTTTTTGAATAAGTGAGTTTTGTAGAAGAACAGTTTTTGAGGAAGTCTCATGAATAGATTATATTTTGTTATCGAGAAAATTTTTGCGAGACTTTTTTTGGACTATTTGCAGATATGTCGCTGTTAGCTCATTTTGACCGATATATTTCTCAGGAAAGAAAGACAATTTATCAAATGTCTATATACGTTTTGCTAAACGAAGACAAGCATATCTAATCACAGTATTCAATATCAAAAAATATTTACACACAGAAAAGTTTTGTTCGTGTCAATCGTTAACTATATATGTGCCTCCAACATACAAGCCGATGAGTTCTATCGACTTATCATCCATGATAAAAATCAAGTCCACTACACAAAAAATATGCAGAACAACATGCTCTTTCATACAGTGTATATTTTAAAATGTGGCAGATTTCGACTCTTATCTTGTGGGCTCGTTTATTTTTAATGAAATTAATTTTTGTTTTTTTTTTGTAAAAAATAGGATGAACGATTAGAAAATTTCTTTCATATGTATAATCAACTTCGAAAACAAGCTTATACATCTCATCACCATCATCATCATTCTCATTATCAAATAACTGATAAAGATTTTAAACAAGCAATTATGGATACTGTTTGGGCACAAGCAGAAAAACTTGTTCAATTTCTTTATATTCTTCTTGATACACTTCTTTCATTATTAGTTCGAGCACCAATACTCAATGGACATATATGTAAATATAATTTCCTTTTGTTTTTAAAGTAAATTTACTTATTTATATTATTATCCATATAATCAAGAATAGAAAATAATAATCTATTTATTTCCTATTGGAAAGAGAAGATCTATCTTCGAATATTTTGTCTGCAGCTAAACTAACAAACTGAAAATAGGAGATGCTTATATGATATCCACCAACTAAGATATTCCAATTTTAAGGTAATTTCAGTGTATAGTATGTGCTGGCAATTGAAAATTTCAGTAGAATTTATTTTTCTTTGTTTTGTCATGCTTGGATAAAGATTGTCGAATTTCATAAGAAAAAGAAATTTTTACGAAATTCAGAATTTCATATCGATTTTTCACTATATTTGAAAATAATGATATCATCGATTCTTCTTTTAAAATATTTTTGTTTTTTCGTATTCTAATGTAACTCAACAAACTCTATCTAACTATCCAAAAAAAAAAGGGAAAATACGTATATCACTCGTAGCATATCATTGAACAATGTCTGTTAGATTAGAGATTAATCGTATGCATCATAGATCTGAATTGTTACGGAACATAAAACTCCTATATGTATCTCCCGTCCCGTAAGGATTAAAAGTTAGATCTTGTCAAAGGTGTATTTTTCATAAATGATATTATCAAAAAATAGACGAAATATGATATTCATTTTATTAAAAAAAAATGTTCGACTAAATATAAAACATTTCTAAAGAAATAAAAAATGATTTAACTTTATTTTAGTAAATGTCAATCAAACATGTTTTGAAACCTTAGCAAAAATAGTTCAACGTATTCAACGTGATCTTCTTGCTGATCTTAATGATACACATGGAAGAAATCGTTTACTTTTAACTTATATTCATTATGAATGTACATTACATACACCAACTGAAACAGGTAAAACAAATCAAATTTAATTCTTTCACTTTTATTATTATTTTTCCTTTCATTCAATAAAAAAAAAATATATATATATATAGATATGACTGCTGTTTCATCAAAATCAGCTAGTCTTCGTCCAAATTCTCTCTATTTTCAACGTCGTGTTCCACGAAGTACATCAAATCCTGATTTACCAAGTCCATCTTTATCACCTGAAGATGAAATGGCACTTGCTGCTGCTAATGGTGGTTTCATTTCACCAAGTATATTTATTTTTACTATACAGGAGGATGCCGAAATTCTAGAATATCCCACATATATGTATATGTAAGCCTTTGTTGTGTTTTCAAGAAGCAATGTTACTAATTTATATGTTAATATAGACATAGCTCTCTAGTATCTCTTACTACTATCCATCTTCTATCTATTATTTTATCCATATGAAATCTGATAGAAACCTGCTGTCTTAAAATTATAGAACACAGCATCAAAGGATCAAGATGTATAATATCAGATATTGGCCTACCAGATTTTTTTTGCTTTTAATTATTTATATAAAACAGTAGGATTTATCATGACGAACACATTCTGACACTCTTTTAGTTGTATTTTAGCTATATCTTTGTTATTATAAAATGCAGTATCTTTCAGTTAGGAGCATGTTAAGTAACTTTTTTTGACAATGGCAGTTATGAACAAGTTGAATTCTAATCAATATCTATCACAATCGAGATCTAGTTAGTTATGTTGATAATTTATAAGAGTATCAGTTCAAAATCTTAAAAGACATTTGATATATAGTCCATCTATTAACCACATGATTCAAAATGGGAGTCTTCTTATTTCGAGATTAAGAATATAGCTGTTCATGGTTTTTATTTTAATCATAGGTAGTCCATGAAGAGACCTACAAAATGGTAAGATAGTAGAGAACAATAAGTTTCTTGAGTGAATTCATACATAATACATGGATACCATGAGATATAAATATCACTAGGTTCAGCCAATGCGTTGGATATTTTTCAACTGGTTAACCTAATATCCCCAATTATTTTATATCATTTTGAAGATCCCATGTAGATTTCGGTACGGTAAAAAGAAATCAAGGACAGATATTCCTCTATTTATGAAATATCATCCATAATCTGGAAGTTTATATGTGGGATGTACTATAATTTTGGGATCGGTCCATATATTTTCTTTCGATTTTATTTTAATCTATTAAAATTTTAGACAATTCATCAGGAAAACAAATTGGTGAAATATCTCAAGGTGTTATTAAAGATGCTGCTTATTCAAATAAAACATCACAACAACGAAAAGTAAATAAATAATGTTTTTTTTTTGTTTGAATAATTTTGTTTTTCCATTTAATATTTATTTATATCCGTAGTGTATATATAAAATGTAAGTGAGGGGATTAGCTGGGGCGGGGGAAAGGCGCTTTATATTGCATATAAAATGAATACTTTATATTACAAAAAGAAAAAATAATTAAATATTTGAAATTTTAGCCATTACATGAAGAATTATTATTTCAATGGGTTGTTTCATCAGGTGCAACAAGAGATTTTGCTTTTGGTAATAGTTGGTTTTTCTTTGAATTATTAGTAAGATTTTTATTTATTTATTTTTTGTATAATTATTTTATTTTAAAAAATTTTTTATTAAAAAAAAAGATAAAAACTATGGGACATTATTTACATATAACAAATCGTTTTCAAATTGATCGTCGTCATCGATTTTCATATCAATTTTGTGATGATATAACAACATTATTAAGATTAATTATACGTGAATTACTTGATCGACAATATCATACACAACGTAATGGTATTGATGGAAAAATTCATTGTACACAATTAAATACATCATTAGCATTTTTTATAAATGATTGTTTATCACTTATGGATCGAGGTTTTATTTTTGGTCTTATTAAAATCTATTGTAAAGAAGTATGTATTTAGAAACAAAAGAAAACAAAAAAACAACGAATATTTCTTTTCAATTTATTATTTATCTGAAAATTTTTAGTTCGATCTTGAAATTGCACATGGTCAACCATCAGATACATCATATTATATATCTTTAAAATTAGATTTTATTCGAATAGTTTGTTCACATGAACATTATATAACACTTAATCTTCCATTATTACCATGTATTCCTCCATCACCTTCTCCAAGTATTGGTAGTATGCAATCTTATTCATCAAATAATATTAATAATAATAACAATAATAATAATACTAATGGAAATAATCAACGTACAATAACAATTCAACAAACTGATTTAACATATGAATATCGTCAAGAACATTATCTTGTTGGAATTATTTTAAATGATTTACAAAATGTTCTTACAAAAACGTAAGATAAATTAAATTCAATGAAATTTAATAAATATTTTACTTTCAACGGATAGATTTTAGTTCTTATTTGGAAATCTATATAAGGAAAAAGCATTTGGCTTTATGAACCTTAAAGCTCGCTTATTCTTCCTTAAACCTTATCGTGATGACTAGGTTTTTTTTTACATTACTTAAACAACTCTATCCTGGAATAAGCTAATGGGTAGAAAACTCGCCATTACTGTACACTTTTGGATCGTTTGTTGTTTTCATTTACGAAGGAACCATTCGAAATGATTCATCACTTTTCACTCCATATTTTGCCCTGTGGACTAGAAAAAGTCTAAGAGAACACGGCGACCTTTCTTGTAGGACCCTAATTTTCTAACAAAATCATATTTTTGGAATTTCGACTTGAAACGTTGTCCATATCAAGATCTCATCGAGACTAGCTTGTATAAAAAACATGAGCAATTTTGGTAATTCATATCTCGGCAATACTACGTCCAAAACTTCTGACATTTTTCATACAAGGAGGTCTTGATATTGGCAATATTTCAGATTCAAATTTGAAAATATGACTTTATTAGAAAATTAGGATCCTACAAGGAAGGCCGCCGTATCCTCTTAGGCCTTTTCTAGTCTAAAGGGCAACAATATGAAGTCAAAAGCAATGAATCACTTCAAACGGTTTCGTCGTTAATGGTGACGTCACAAAAATGGCTGAGCTTCTCTAGCCTAAAGCCCATCTAATTGGTCTTGGATTCGAATTTGAAAATTTTGGACCCAATGGACTCGAGTCGTATGAGAAATGTGTAGGATTCGGTAGTCTCCGGATATAAAAAAAGTCGGAAAAAAACTATATCATGTATCATCAGGTCCGATTCCGAAAGTTTTGGACCTGACAGGCTCTATTGGCACCGCTGCTCGTTTTCCTATGATATCCTTACCGTTTTATATGCAAAACCTACTCTCCTAAAATGTATTGTACTGAGCTCATAAAGAGTGCTTGTATGTTTTCCCTCGTACTAGCAAATTGATATGTTTTCTAATTTGTCAATGAATGTTTAGCACAACTTCTAATTAGTGTTGAAAATTAAAAAATAAATTTTTTTTTTTTTAGTTCACCATGGCTTCATAGTCGTGCAATAAATATTTTACGAAATGTACTTTCATATCATGACTTTGATCAACGTTTATTAATAAATGATGAAAAAAATAATCGAAATCGTGTGGCAAGACTTTATTTGCCATTAGTTCATATTGTTTCGAATAATATTAATAAATTATTCGATCCTGGAAATGCTTCATTTGGTAAGAAAATTGTCTTCTCATTTCATTTTTTTACTTAAGAATAGAAAAGTTTTGAAAATCGCTTTTTTTTTTTGTTTCTTTCATAGGTCAATTGAATCGTCCATCAGTAACACCTTCGGATGATCTTCTACCATCAAATACTGATGAATTTACTACAGAAACTGATGGAACTTTAGTAAATAACAAATGTTTTTTTTCTTGTATTATTTCTCAAGTTTATCGTTCTTTTTTTTTTTGTTTTTTGAAGAAACGTATATCATCAATGACAACATTTAGTGAAGAAACATCTCGAGATTTATTAATATGTTTATTATGGCTATTAAAAAATATTGATTCTTCTGTACTTCGTCATTGGTGGATGCATATGACACGTGAACAACTTCAAAATCTAATACAATTACTTGATTTATCTATAGCAAGTTTTGAATATAAAGGAAAAAAACAAATGAAACGTCATCATCGTATTGGTGCTGGTGGACATGCATCTGTACTTGCTGCTATATCAACATGTGCATCAACAAAGAAAACTTCAATGATATCTGTTAAAAATCAATTAGAAAAATCTATTATTGGAACTGATAATGCAAGAACAGATATGTTAAATAGAACAAAACAAAAAAATCCTAATCCATCAATTCATGGTAAAAATAAAATAAAAATAAAAAAAGTGAAAATTATTTTTATTTATAGAACCAAGTAAAAGTACAAGCAATCTTCGTTGGCGTAAAGATCAAACACATTGGCGACAAGCAAATATAGAAAGGTCGAATATATATATATGTTGTTATTTTATACTTACAGAATAAACATACACAAGTGAAAGTCGATATCTTCATTTAGTATACATAAATATTTTGCCATCGTAGATGATTAACTTGGAGGCCTTTAGGCGAAGAATTAATTTCACGAATAGAAATTGTGCTAATTACGATATCCCAGGTCAAGAAATACGAAATATTTCTGATTGAAAAACTCGAAGAAATGGTAAGAACTGGGAAGTAGAAATTCAATAAACGACTGATCGGTTACAAGCGAAATCGAAAAAATTCGATCATCGAATTTCTACTTCCAATTTTCGATCAAAAATGGCGTCTTTTCGGCGGGAATCTCCTGAAAAAGTTAACTTCAACTATCGAATAGAAATCTAAGATAAGCTTTTCTAATGTTGATATTAGATTTCAAAAGATATAAGCGTTTTAGATAAAATTATTGACTGTAGAAAATGTTTTTTTATTCGAAAATTCGAATAAAGAGATGTTTCTCTTAAGAGTATAAGGTTCGTATACAACTTATTTATTGATAAGAAAGTATCGAATACTGTTTCTATAAATTGATGATTAAGAAAGAATGATTAGTTTTTTTATATAACCTTTCGTGTATGTTAGTTTTTGTTTTGCTTTCTTCGAATGTGTAAGTAAAAAACAACGAGAATCCAGCTCTTCTTCCTTTATTTTGATAGCACAAGAAATTTTTTGTCAGGAAATTATTTCCATCTGGGCAAATTTTCTCGTTTTAGTGACAGGTTCCGCATTTCTGTTTACGCTACATAGAAAAACGCTTGAGTTATTTTGATAGTAATTTATTATTCTACGACTATTCAATTTTTAATCGAAATAATATATAATTATCATTATTTTTCAAATGATTTGGAATTCAAGAGTTTTTTTTTTCCTGAAATCTTATCTTTTGATTTCTAAGAACGATAAATCACCTTACTTTTATTAATCTCGATATATTCATCGTTCTTTAAGTATACTCCAAGAATAAGTTGTATAACAATTGATAAGAAAAGAATTAAGATTATCGACTATTCGATTAATTCATGTGTATATATGTTATGCTTAAAAATCAACGAGTTTTTTTTTTTTAATTTCTTTCTCATTGTAGAAGTGAAGAAGAAATAACAATTGATGCTCATCTTGAAAGTATTCTTGCATCAGAATGTACAATGATTGTTTTAGATACAATAGAAACAATAATACAAGTTTGTTTATTGTTTTATTTTATCAAAAAACAAAAAAAAAAAAAAAGAATTTTCTAAAATAGGTTGTTCAAACAACAGATTGTCATCAAATTCTTTTACCTGGTTTACTTAAAATACTTTTACATGCATTTGCACTTAATCAAAGTACATGGACATTGCAAAACTTATTTTCACATCAACGTGCAATAGTTTATAAAGTAAATTGATTCATTTTTATATCAAAAAAACAAAAGAGAATGAGATTTGTTTTTTTTTTTTTATTATAATTTAGTTTCCTGAATTACTTTTTGAAGAAGATACAGAACATTGTGCTGATTTATGTCTTCGTTTATTAAAACATTGTTCATCATGTTTAAGTACAGTACGAAGTCATGCATCAGCATCACTTTATTTATTAATGAGACAAAATTTTGAAATTGGAAATGTAAATAAAAAAAAAAACAACAAGAAATTTTTATTTTTTTAAATTTCTTATTTATTAAAATAAATATTTTATAGAATTTTTCACGAGTTAAAATGCAAGCAACAATGTCATTATCATGGCTTGTTGGACAATCAACATCACAATTTAATGAAATATTTTTACGTAAATCATTACGAACAATATTAACATATGCTGATGGTGATACAGATTTACAAGAAAGTGCATTTCCAAGTCAAGTTAAAGATTTAGCAACAAATTTATATATGATTTTATGTGATACAGTTAAATTACGTGAAGCTAAAGTTATTATTTAATTGAAAATTTTTATTTTAATTCTTTTATTTAATATGAATCATTTATTTAGGATAATCCAGATATGGAAATTGATCTTCTTCATCGTATAGCTAATTGTTATCAAAATAGTCCAGATTTACGACTTACTTGGTTACAAAATATGGCTCAAAAACATTTAGCGGTAAATTAATAAAATTATTTATGAGTTCAAGTGATGATCTTATCCATTATTATTGACATTTTTTTCTTTTCAAATAGAAAATATGTTATGGACCAAATCCTTAGTAAATGACGATAGATAAATGTAATCTATCGTATAATGCCATATTATTATCTTTAGTAGATATGCCAAACCACATTTATTATCACTTGATGAGACATTTCATATGGAGAATTCTAAAAATATTTTTCCCATCTGCAGTTATACTAATGATGCGTGATAGAATATTTACTTAATAAAGATACTTCGTGACGTCCATTAATAAATATGATCAAAACAATAAAAAATTGAATTTTCTGTTAATAGTAATAATATAAAAATAGAATTTACATAATGAAAAAAAGATGCAAAGTCAGATATATCCCTGTCAATATTAGAAAAATATATATATATATATATATATTTATTTATAAAATCGTTATGTTTATATTAGCTTAGTCTTATGTATATATAGTCTGGGAGAATAAAGTAAATAATTGCACCGTTTTGATTCAAACAAAAATCCCACACTACTCTGATTTATTTATTTCTTTTCCAATCTATATGAATAAATATAAAAAAATATCAAGGATATATTTTGTTTTTCAATATATTTGTCACGGTTATGCTGCATTATTAATGAAGTGAAGACACCAGTTACCATAACGAATTTGTCTCGTAATTCGAATTTGTTTCTATAATTAAGCATAACTATATAAAGGTTTTTTTTTTCGTACTACAAATCAAAATTAAAAATTAAACAAGGGAAAAAAGAAATTTTTTTTTTTGTTTTATTTTGTCTAGATGAATCATTATGCAGAAGCTGGAATGTGTTTAGCACATGCAGCTAGTCTTGTTGCCGAATATCTTCGTATGCTTGAATCAAAATCATACATGCCTGATGGTTGTGTTGCTCTACAAGTTCGTTAAAAATTAAAAAACAAAAAAAAAAAGAAATAAGTTTGATTTTTCTTTAGAAAATTTCAATGAATTTATTAGAAGAAAGTGCTGTTAGTGATGATGTTGTATCACCAGGAGATGAAGGTATTTGTACTGGAAAATATTTTACAGAAAATGGTTTTATTGGTTTAATGGAACAAGCAGCAGTTTTTCTTACTCATGTTTGTATTTTTGATTGTTTTTTTTTTTTTATATTAATTTATTGATTGTTTTTATTTTTATTAAAGGCACATATGTATGAAGCAGTCAATAATATTTATCATGTATTAACACCTATTTATGAAGCTAATCGTGATTTTAAAAAACTTTCTCAAGTACATAGTAAATTACATGAATATTTTAATCGAATACTTATTCAAGTAAGAAGGTTTTTTTTCTTATTTTACATTTTAAATTAAATGCTTGATTTTTTTTTTATTAGGGACATAAACGTTTATTTGGTACATATTTTCGTGTTGGATTTTATGGAACAAAATTTGATGAACTTGATGGACAAGAATTTATTTATAAAGAACCAGGAATAACAAAATTAGCCGAGATAGCTTCTCGACTTGAAGTATGCATATTTTTGTAAATTGTATATTGAATAATTTTTTCTTCGGCTTCTTTTAGTCATTCTACATTGATAAATTTGGTAAAACTCAAGTTGAAATGATAAAAGATTCCAATGATGTTAATCGTGCTTCACTTGATTTAGCCAATAAGGTAAAATACACATATATTTATATATGTGTGTGTATATTAAAAAGAAGAAAAAATATAGAAGTAAAACCATCGATCATCACCATCATCTTGCACAAGAAAAAGAAAAGAACGCTACGCATACACACACATTAGAAAAACGCACTCTGATTGAAGAAAAAAAAAAAGACAAAGCGAGAAAAAAAAAGAAACGAGATAGAGTTAGCAAGAAAGGAGAAAATGACAAAAGAAAAAAAAAAACTTTTTTTTTTCAAACATTTGGCACTGGTTGATATTTCGGGTCTGGTGATATGCCTTTGGTTACTACTGCTTTCGTTGTGCCTGTTGAACCAGCTGATGTTGCTGGTTTCTTTTTAAATTTCTTACCGAGAACTAAAAACAAAATGACAAGAATTATCGCAAGGATGCAGAGTGCAATTAAACCAACAAATATTAATTTTTGCGTAGACCAACCTAAAAATCATAAAAAAAAAACCCATAGATTAATAATTAAAAAAAGAAAAATATTTTCTTTTTTTAGAAAAGAATTTTTCCTATAATAATGATTCTGTTCTATTTTAATAAGATTATTTATAGAATGAGTCATCATTGCAAAGGTCGGCCATGACAGTGTGAAAAAAACCCAGAGTTTTTATCAAGACTATTTAGAGAATAAACTAAACTTCTTTTTATCTGTTGAACTTTATTTTTAAAGATAACAAGAATAATTTGATAAAAAGAGAAAAGAAAGCTATTAGAACTTTTATTGTGTGTATTCATTCATTCATTACTGTTAGTTTTTTTTTTTATTCTTTTCTTTTTTTTTTTTTTTTTTTTTTTGTTAACATTGTTTTAAATTACTTATTCGATGGAAGAACAGATAAGAAAAAGACATATTCGTGTTGAATAGTTTTTGTTGCGTTCTGTCTCGACTCTCAAGGTTTGTCTATTTGTAACTAAGCGAAAAACGACAACTGTAAGTCAATTGAAAAATGAGCTCATGAAATTGTTAGTTATACAGTATATGGCCTTGTTGTTGACGTTCTTATTTAGACATGAGTTTCTTCTTCTAATCGACTATTATCATAGTCTAACTCATTCTTCTCCGATATATAAACAGAATTGGTAAACGAAGACCTTGCATACATCGGCAGATTTTTTGTCTTCATCTCATCTCGTTCTATCTTTTTTTTTTTTCTATGTTATCAGTAACTGGTTATTTTTACTTGCTCTGCAATGGCGTACACACATTTACACACATATGCCTATATTTCTCGGTTTTTTTCCCTTCCTGCTCCAAGTTTTGTTCTATTTATTTTTGCATGATAAACTTACCCCACCATCGTTTTCCACCAGTAATAGCATCGGTAGTAGGACTACTGCTCAATTCATCAATCACTGTTGCTGTATATTCATTGATCTTGTCAGTTATTGCTGCTATATTTGATGGTGTTGAAGTATCCTGCATATCTGCTATAGCTGCATCAACTACTTTAGTTGATACTGTAATACCACTATCAGCTTGTTCATTAACAACTAAATTGACAACATAATCTTCAAGTGGTTCATCAACATAATCATCTACTATAGGAGTAGTTTTAATATTTTCAGCAATGACTGTTGTTGTCTCATCATTAGATACATAATCACCTCCTTCACCACCTTCATTTATTTCATTTGATGAGGGTTGACCGTCAGCCATAGAATATGACGGATGACGTTAACAATAGATATTACGGAAAACAGATCTAAAAACAAAATGAACTCAAAAAGAAAAGAAAAAAAAACCACAGATACGACACAGTATTCTTTCTTGTACATATCAATAAGAAAAGAACAAGATAAAAAGAAATATATGCATCAAGAAAGATAATATAATCATCAGGGAACAGTTCTATGTTATGACAAATATGCTAGTAAGCTTTAGATCTTGGAAGTATGCCGAAGCAAAAAAAAAAAAAAAGACCTTTTTCTCTCTTTCTTCTCTTTCTCTCATATTATCTCATGCAGGTATGTTGCGCTATATACGTCATCAATGATAGACATAAATAGAACAATCATGATTTGGTTCAAGCAATAGATCAATTTTGATTAGCTTATAAAACGACAATAAGTAAGAGATAAATGTAAATAAGAAAAAAAAAAGAAAAACAAGAACAAATAATCAATTCAAATTCATATAATCGGAAAGAAATTGGAGTGCTACTTGTACTTTTCATTATCATATTTCTCACTAACCACACCGTAGATCAGTAAATGTAGTCTGTATGCGTGACTGAATGTACGTGTTTAGTATATGCGTTATTATCTACATCACGTACAGAAAAAAGCAACGAAGAGAAAAAGAGGAAAAAAAAAGGAGGGATTTTTGTGCGCCATCCGACGACGGCAATGGCAACCAGGGAACGATATTTATTTTTTTAAATAAATCGTCTCCATCCATGTCTCTCTTTCTCGTTTTTTTCGTGCGTATTTACGTGTGCGTGTGCACCCTGTTCTACAACCATCATCGTCATTCTATGATTATTTACTTGAAAAGCAAGAGCTGTTTTCTTTTGCAAGCTATGTATCAAATCATTGTACATAGACATGTAAAGAAAATGCAGAAGCCTTCAAAAAAAAAAGAACAAAAAAGAAAAAAACCAATGATGATGCGATAAATAATGAAATAAAAAAAGAAAAAAAAAAGGAGAGAAGACTCAAGTAATCATTGTTTTTGCATACGCATTCAAGTTACCTTTTACATGTTCTCTACATTTTTTTTATTATTTTTTTTGAATAATGCATTCTCTTTTACAATGTTTTCCTCGTGGAAATAAAAAATATACTCAAGTCAAGTGAAAGCAAAAAAAACGGCATTGAAATAAGCATCTGCTATCTTTTTTTTCGCTTGTCATCGACAATGTTATGCATAAATTATATCACCTCGCTTTCTCTTTCTCTTTCTTTCTTATTTACCATAAATTTATCTATCCTAAATATAGATTAAATAGCGATCAACACTATATAGAATGCGTAACGCAAAAATATATATTATATATTATATATTATATATTATATATTATATATTATATAT
>CAJNOL010000120.1:224725-245488 GCA_905250125.1 Rotaria sordida
TATATTATATATTATATATTATATATTATATATTATATATTATATATATATATATATATATATATATACATAATTTTGGTTGTCTTCACCTGTTTCTGTTTTACTCATAATTTGCCTTTATATATATATTTATATATAATATAAATGAGAAGACCGAATTGCATACAAGCCCATTAAGAATAATGATTAATATAACAATACGCCTGCGTAGGAATCTGTATATTATTCATTTTCTTTTTTTTTTTTTGTTCTATTCAGTTTTTTTTTTCGTCTTACTGTTTTATTTTTTATGCGGCCTTACCTGTACTCTGTAGGTAGTTCGAATGTAAAAAAATACCTCAATACGACTATGAATAAAGTAGACAATGAAAGAACGAAAAAAAAAAGAGAAAAAAAAAGAGAAATAGAGGCAAGGAGAAATAATAAAAAAGGAAAATAAGACTAAGTCTTAGACTAACAATAAACTCGACGCGTAGAGATTTACAACTAGATGCATAATAATGAAGAATCATCAAAATGAATGATAGGAAATAAGATTGTGGTACATAGCATAGCCAAGAAAAGCAGAAGCACACTACCATTACTGGTATAAATTAGCCATTTGTGGCTTATTTATTGTTTTCCAGCACGGTGCCTTTCCACTTTTTTTTTCTTCTTCTTTTTTTTTTCTGTCAAGTACGAATCCTTGTCGTTAGGTATTGAATGATGCATCTTATAGAATGCCACGATTGCTGTTGTTGTTGTTATTATGATTGGGTTAGATGCCGTTTGCTTGTACATACAACATCATCAATTCCGCTTGATATCGCGCCTGTGCGAGAGAGACGACGAGTGAAGGTCATCATTATCATCATCGATAGCAGTAACAATGATGACGACGACAGCAATGATGGCAGCAGTTTTTTTTTTGCCTTGGTATTCTTGTTAAAGCAACATGAGCAAGAAACAAGTAATAGGGAATAACCTAGCAAACAAGGCAAGCAAATCAAGAACAAACCGTTGATGCAATGAAGCATCATTGAGCGTCAGATGCTGTTGAAAACTGAGACATAGAAATAAATATAGGACAATAAAGATTCTTTTTCTCATATATACAATCGCATCATCATTGCATTATATATTAAGCAGTAAAAAAAAAAAGAGAGAGAAAAGGCATTTAATTGACAGATAGAAAAATTTCTTTTTTATTTACCTTAACCATTTTCTCTTAGGCTGGTTTCAAGTAATCAGAATAAAGTAAAAAAAAAAAAAAAAAGAAAAGACACGGAATAAATATAAAACACCATCTGGTTACGAATCGATTTTTTTCGAGTTAAGTGCTTTTTTAACGATTGAGAAGGTTGTATGATGTACGAATAAGAGAAGGTCTCTGCTATGATTCTCTTTTCTTTTTTTTTTTTTCGTGTTGTGGTTTTGTTCTTTCCGTTTTTTTTATTTCTTCTTCCCTTTTTTTTCTCTCTCTCTCATTCTGTTGTTTTTTTTTCCTATTAGTAATCGACCAACCGCGGAGACGTTGATGTTTCGAGAAAGAGTCAGCTATGGTAACTTTCATTTGTTGTTTAAGAAACCTGTGTAAATTTGCCATTTCGCCATAAACAAATGGATATGGTCAATAAAAAAACAAAATAAAAAAAAAAAGGAAAATAACACAAAATAAATTCATTTGTGTGATTGATATTTTTGAATGTTTCAAAAATATTTAACCTTGTAAATACCTTTATTTGATTAAAGGATTTTCTTTACATGAAAAATCTTAAGAACAATTCATTTCCTTGATATTCTAAAAAAGGAAATTTGTCGATTTGGATTGCCTAAGGCTAAATGATATAGAACATGCTAAATGTCATGGCTATGGCGATAATCGAACCAAGATTTTATCCTATATATAGATATCTCGGCTTTTTTCCTTCATCAATGAAACAGATAACATTGATTACTTATAGATTTATCGGTTTAATATTTTAATAATAGTAGAAAATTAACTATAGATAATCAGAATTTTCGAAAAACAAATTTTTCAAATATAATACGAATGTTGAAAAATTTCTATAGTCAAAAACTTCTTAATATTGTTAAAAAATTAATGTGATAAATGAATAATTAAACGCGGTCTAATATTCCTTTTTTTTTGTAATGGATTATTCTAAAAATAATCTAGATGATTTGTTTATGCAATCTATAGCATTTTCTTGATCTAACGTTGATAGTCAATAGCTAATGAATTAGATAATATATCATTATTCGATTACTAGATAATCATTTTTACATATTGTTTCGTCTATATAGAAACTTATTCATATTCGTCTTGTTTATCTCATAATTGTATTTATTAGAAAATGTCTTCCTTCTTCTTTTTTCAAATCCAAATTGGTTTTCTTTTATGGTTGTCATGTTTCGATTTGTTACCATTCGTTGTTCTTGTCTATCAAAGATAAGCATAAACAAGAAATGAGCTTTCAATACTTGATGATAATATCGATTAGCATGCATTACTAATTCTTGTGTACATGTATACAATCCTATGAAACATCGATGAATGATTAACACTTTAAGCATGCAGCAGAGGCAAAAAAACTTCAAAGTAACATAAAATAGATCAAGTATGATATTCTTATCATGTAATCATATCCCTAAGAGATCATAAAAATTACTTATTGGTATTTTTCATAATCTTTTCATTTTTTTTTTCTTTTATTTGCAAAAAAACAAAAAGATTTATATTCAAGTAACTTATGTCGAACCATATTTCGATACATCTGAATTACAACATCGTCCAACACATTTCGATCGAAATTATAATCTTAGTAAATTATAATTTTTCTACTTATTCTTTTTATTTTTTCTTAAAAAATCTAATTAATAATTTAGAACGTTTTATGTATGCATCACCATTTACAATGGATACAAATCGTGCACATGGTTCATTACCTGAACAATATAAACGTAAAACAATTTTAACTGTTGAACGTGCTTTTCCATATGTTAAAACACGTACTGGTGTAATCGATCGTGAACGTTTAATTTTAAGTCCAATTGAAGTTGCTATAGAAGATTTACAAAAGAAAACTGATGAATTACGTGCGGCTATACAACAAGAACCAGCTGATCCTAAAATTCTTCAAATGGTTATACAAGGTTGTATAAGTACTGCTGTTAATCAAGGTCCATTAGAAGTTGCAAATATATTTTTAAATCCAATTATGAATGGATTAGAATTACCAAATATTCATCATAATCGTTTAAGATTATGTTTTAAAGAATTTACTCGAAGGTATTTTTTGTTTTTTTATTAAAATAAAATTTTCGAAAATGATCTCGATTTTGATTTTCTTTTCTTTTCTTTTCTTTAGACTTGCTGAAGCATTAAAACGAAATAAAACATTAATTCACGCTGATCAACGTGAATATCAAAAAGATCTTGAAAATAAATTTACAAAATTTACTGAAAGTCTTCAACCACTTTTATCTGCATGTAAGCAAACAGCAATTATTGAAACAACTTTAACAAATAATAAAAGGTAAAGTAATAATTATATACATATATATATATGTATGAAAGAATATTTCAATAGGAATATAATTCATATAAATTATTTCAGAAACAAACGTCGATATCAATTAGTTACTCTAGGTTCTTTTGTTAAATAAATAATAATAATAATAATAAAAAAAGAAAAACTCTATACTTACAAATGCTTCTAATGCTAAATGACCGATTTTTTCTTTCTTTGCGCTTTTGCTTTTTGAAAAAGAAATACTTTTTATTTTAAATAATAAATAATTTATTTGCTTTTTTATTCTAGTGTAAAAAAAATTCGTTCGTCTCGTTCATTCAATAATGGTACATCGACAAGTAGTAGCGTCATATTGACAGGCTCTCAGCCTGAAGAAGAAACATCGACTTAATCGAACATATCATGGTCAGATGTGACTTGCTGCGCTTTTCTTTTATGTATATGCATATGTATGCGTTGTTAATGTCAAATTCGTACTGTTTTCTTTTTTTTTTTTTTTGTTCTTACGTATTATTTCTTATCTATACGATTGAAGTGAAACTAAATAATTGAATCAAATAAAAAGCTCATTTAACCAAAGAAAATATACTTTCGATCGTTAATTAATAAAGAAGAATCTAATTAAATCAATGTATCATTTACGAATCAACGTCTAATGGAAGTTACTATAAACAAGAATATATTGTAATTGTGAACTGACAGTAAAAACAACTTTTATTATCCCAATGATTTTTGTTTATAAAAGAACGACAAAAGAAAAGGATATAACAATCATCGATCTATAGTAAACAATGATGTAATAGAGTGTCTGGTAATCCTTGGTTTTAACAAAAAGAAAAAAGATATACATATTTAATGGATCATCTCTTCCGTATATCTACGTAGAAAAAGGACACGATTAATCTTTGTTCACAAAATCAAAAGTATTATTAGTTGCAAAGAGCTGAACCGAATATATATATATATAAATATCAAACATTGAAATTAAAATTGAAGTACTTACCATTGAAAGAAAAAAAAACAAACTCTTCAGTAAAGAAAAAAGAAATACACTTACCGATCAATAGAAGGTTATTTGTAAATAAGTAGTGTAAAATATTCATTTTTATCATTGAAACTTACGACCTTGTAGACATTGTACTCTGTGATTCGTTACGAAAGCAATGATGGTTCAAGGATGCGTTAAGATATATACAGACATTCCTAATTGAATATGATTGATGATAAGAACTATACATGAATTAACATTAATGTATTAGATTTAATTTTCAACATAAATAAGATTTTCACTTTTTTTTTCTTTTTCTTTATATTGAATTTAGGATTTGTAATGTTTTCAAAGACATTTTTATTAATTCAACAGTTGAAATTAAATATTTAAATTTGAGAAAGAAAAAGAAAACTCAGCTATGTAAATGTCATACACTTAATCATAATCTAACACTTCAAATGATATAGGAGATTTACCTTGAAAATTCAAAAATAAAAAAATTTTTTATATGTCAATCTAATGGAATTATTTTGACAATGGTTTTTTTTTGTTGTTGCTATTATCGATGATTTAATATTTAAAAAAATTGATGATTTTTTTTTCTTTTTTATTTATATAAAAACTTGACAATTTATTGAAATTGACTTAATGTTGTATTTTATCGATAAATATTTTGAAGATATTTTATTACTAGGTAATATTTAGAAAGAAAATACGTTTATGAATAAAATAAGATTCTTCCTAGATTGATTTCAAAGATGTTTGTCATGAAAAGTGAGAAGAACGTTATAAAAATATTCACTAGGATTAAAATGAAATAAGATAGGTTTTGATGTAAACTTTTGAGAATGTCGACGATGTATTATACTTAAATAAAATATATTCCGATATCAACTATACATAAATCAGACTGTCCTTCACATTTTTCTCTTATTTAATAGACATATCATTTTTTGAATATTTTTCTTAATATGTTGTTGTTTTTTTCTTTATTATTATTATTATTCTTTGATTACGAATTTTGATTAATCATATTTTTCATCTCTTTTTATCTTTTAATTAACAAAAAATTGATGAATTTTATGCTTTTTTTCCTCTCAAAATACTTCATCATTCAAAGAAATTTTCATTTAAGAAATCTTTTATAATTTATCCATCAATGACGACTGGAAAATATCGAGGTTTCAATTATAAATATTCAACTTTCATTAAAAAAAAAATCTCCATAATGAGATATTTTTAAAAACGAAGCAACCAAGTATTTATATTGAGAATCTCCGAAACGGATATGGCCTAAGTAACAATAATAATAATACATTTATATATTTTATTTACACATGATTGAAAACATTTGTATAAAAATTTTTTGACATAAAAAAAAAAAAGAACTACACAAATTATTCCGCATGTATGAACATTTTATTCAAGCAAAAATAAATTCACGATAAAAATTTTCTTTTTTTTTCTTTTCTTATTTTATCCTTAAGAAATTGTTTATTTATTCGATCGATGAAATAATTCTATTGAGGAAATAGTAATTTATATCTACAGTAGATCTATATAATAACAGCTACACTTTATGTCATGTATTTCCTGATTTAATTTTCTTCGATTGCAAATAAGAATAGTTTTGATGAAAAAAGAAAAAAAAATAGTATAGACATCTGGTAAGAATTTTCTTCCATCTTGATCTATTTAGTCGTTTCTTCTCAATCACTTATTCACAGGAGGTTGAATAGAAAATATGACATCTCTTTAATTGAGCATTGAAAAGAAAATTGGTACTTTTCTATCATTGTCCTTGCTTTTGATTCAATTACAAGAACAATATCAATCTTGTCTTGATCCTTTCTTTACTTCTTTTCTTTTTTTTTGTTTGTCGGAGGTTAAACGACTGGTTGTGCTGTTGCAGCTATGTCGGATTAGTCGCGCACTTTCTTTTCTCGTCTGTCTGATGATGACGTGCACACGCACACAAGGGATTAGAATACAAGCCGACGACGTGCACATTCACAAGAGAGTTTATCGTTGTCATTGTCATCTTTGTCGTTGTTGTGTGTATATGTATGTGTATGTGTGTGTGTGTGTGTGTCAAGTTTCACTCTTTTTTCTTTTTTTCTTTGCAATGAGGTGTGGCGACGTGACGTGTGAAGTTCACTTTCACCCCAATCATCATCACATGCTCTCTTTTCACACACATACAATCAATGTCGTTTATCTCGCATGCACTTTTGTTCAAATGAATGAATGTGTTTCGATGATAATAGCTGACTACAACTACAACATCATCAACTAACATCAAGAGAAAGAGAGCAGCATGCATAATTGAGTTAATCGCTACGCATGCTTTCGTTTTTCTCTCTCTCTCCTTCTCTCTTTCTCTTATATATTGCCGCCAGCTGTAAGAATGCGTCCCAATTCGATGGAGCGAACGATCGATACGGAGCTAATTCAACACACAACTCACATAGAAGTAGACTCGTTCTCCTGCTTGCAATGCCTAATTGTTTTGATAAGCAAGCCGCCAGGCATACATATACACATACACACCATGTAGCGAATCTTTTCCGGAACATATATACACCGACCTTTTTCTTCATCTATATATATATATATATGTATGCAGCTTGTCATGTATTCTCATCAATCACTCCCCGCTTTACACACATCATACACCCGCACAGACACAGTCGCTATGCCATTCCATCCTTTCTTCTTCCTCTTCTACTTCGTTTTCTTCTTTACAACTTGTTATAGTCTCAACGGGCATACACATATATATACATAAGCGCGGTCAAATCTATATAGAAGAAGGAAGGCTGGAAGCGACGGCAATTAACAACATCGAACTCTCTTCATTTCTCTATTCTCTCATTGACTATCTTGACTGGCAGGCAACAAATATTTGTATGGGTGCACTCGATGGTAATGCCTCAGGAGATCAACAATGACAATGACAATGACAACGACGTGTGTGCCAAAGGAACTTGTTAGACCGGAAAATGACCTCTAGCCTATATACATCACATGATAATTATCTATCTCTTTTCTATGTCTCGTGTCGTTGTCATCACACATGTGATTTGATTTTTTATCTTTTCCGTTGAGTCGTTGCTGTTCTATATATCTTTACTGCACAATTCAATTTCCTGTTAATATTTAATCATTGCCGTCGGAACGAACGAACGAACGAACATCAAGCTAAAAAAACGCTGATTGCTTTCTCGCGTGTTTCCTCTCTGTTCTCTTCTCTCTTCTTTTCTTTTCTACTATAACTGCCAAGTCAATTATTAATTGGGCGGGCGCGCGCGCGTAATGGTGATCTGGATTGAATCCTTCATCTTGTGCTATCTTCACTGTCTCACATCTAATTGATGTAAAGAGACATATTAAAAAAAAAAAGGCGAGAAATGAGCTTTTCACGCTTCATTCATAAATGAGTATGTTGGTAGCGTAACTCATTAGGTTCTTTCTTTTCTGTCGTTCTGGAGTAAAGCTAACTCCCTCATCGCGTCTCGTAATTGATTTTCGATGATTTATTAGTTTGCTTCGCCGAACACGCGAACCCATAAGAGAGAGTGAGCTGCTGAGTGCATGCATGCAGAGTGTCAAAATTACTTGTTCTCTCGAGATATCGACGCGCAATACACATACACACATACAAGTCCATTATTTCTTCTTTTCTTCTTCTTTTCGATTCTTTTTTCCGTTTTTTTTTCCATTTGTAATTTCTTTCCTTCTTATATGCATGTGTCTATCAAGAAAATTGACCGAGCTGCAAGGCAAATAGGCAAAGCATTGAATAAACACATTTTCTTGGGTGCCAAGACTAATTGAATTGTTGTTGTTGGTCGTTGTCGATCGTCTTCCTCTCTCCCTTATCCTCTCATCATCATATCACAAGCAGATGGTCTAATTTGCACACATACGATGTCTTTCATTCTCTTAGCGTTATTTTGTTAGTATGTGTACGCACATCGCATGCATAGAAACGACATACTGTGAAGAGTAACAGCAGAAACAGAAGCATTGAAGAAGAAAGAATCTCAAGTGTCGTCGACGGTGAGTACACTTCTCGTCGTCGTTCTCTTTTTAATCATCATCATCATCATCATCATCATCATCATTTATAGATGTGAAATATTTTCTCTTGCATTTTACATACCGCCACCCGTCGGCCGTCCGTCACTTGAGTATGTCAAGAAGACATAGAGCGGAGAAGAGGAGGAGAAAAAAGGGGGGAGAAAAGAACTCGATAAAATTATATGTGTCTATATATGTGTGTATGTATGTTGGTTCAAGTGTGTGCACGCACACACTTCAGTTTTGAGATGAAGAAATATGAATTAGCGACGAGTAACCAAAGAAAAAGAGAAAAAGAAGAGAAAGATTGCTAAATAGAGAAAATAACATACACAATGTGTGACCCATTGAATCTCAATGAGAAG
Organism: Rotaria sordida; assembly: GCA_905250125.1. NCBI lineage: Eukaryota > Metazoa > Rotifera > Eurotatoria > Philodinida > Philodinidae > Rotaria > Rotaria sordida. Next base: position 233,680 of record CAJNOL010000120.1, read on the forward strand.
CACTGCAGGTGTCAACTCTTGTAGTTTTTTTTTTTCTAGATAGAATAGATAGATAAAAACAGCATGTTTATACCTGGGTCAATTCCTGCAAATACAAATTTACCAATAACAACAATGAATAATAATCTTCATCAACAACAATTTCTTTTTGATAATCTAAGTAAGTATCATTTTTTTTTAATACTCATATCAAATTCCTTTTATTTCCTAAAACTAATAAATATGAGATTTTTAAATTAGTCGTTTTTTTTCTTCTTTTTCTTTTGTATATATATATATATGTATGACTAATCTAGATTGACTGCAAGAGGGATTTTAGTCAGCATTGTAATAGTAGGATCAATTTCATCCCTCTTTTCTTTTCTCATTGAAACACATATTCTTTATATATATATATGTGTATGTATGTCTCCGTTTGGCTTATCCAGCTCAAATAATACCGTGCTTGATCCTTGTCTCTTTTTTCTTAATCGATTTGACAACATTGAAATAAAAGACATCAAATATTGTCTTGATAACCTTGAACAATATTCATTTTTACATTAGAAGATCACCGTTCAAATAAATTATCATCATCAATGTCACGAAAAACATCATCAACACCAAGTAATCGAAAATATTTTTCTTAATTAAAAACGAGAGAAAAAAAAAATATATTGGTTTTTTTTTCTTTTTCTATTAATTAGATTTTTCGCTTGATCCTGATTTATTACGTGAATTAAATGCTCGATATTTACATGATATAAATGCAACACGAACAACTAATACAACTAATTCACCAATAGATGGTAATGGACTTCCAGCATTTCTTTTACCACCATTTCTTCGTGCTGAACATTATCATCAACATACACATACACATGAACATAATTTAAATATTTTAACACCACCTAATAATTCATTATTAAATGGAAATCTTAATAATTCGATCGTATGTCAATTTATACTTTTTAGTTTTATTTTCTAAAATAAAAAAAAAAACTAAAATTCAATAAATTTTTATTTAGTTAGATAAATTATCGAAATCAGACAATAGTCTTTCACCATTTTTACGTACAACAGCTGTTAATAATGTAAATATTTTTTTTTTTATTCAATATATAAAAAGAAAAATATTTTAAGATTATTTTCTTTTATTATTCTTTAAGTTTTCTCCAGCATCACTTTTACCACCACCGCCGCCACCAATGTTTCCACCATTTAGTATAAATAATAATCCAACAACAACACCTTCTGTTAATAATAATAATAATAATAATAATAATAATAATAATAATAACAATAATTCAACAAAAGATATTCCATCACCTACCGCTAAAGTATACATTGACATTATTTATTTTTTAATTTTTATTTTATTTATTCTTTTTATAGAAATCTGCCAAATGGTGTGCAGCACATGTACGAATATCTTGGATGATTTATCATCAACAACAACGTTCGAAAGATAAATTATCTCCATCAGATAATAGAAAAGATGAAGAACAACAACAACAGCAACAACAGCAACAGCAACAGCAACAACAATCATCATTAAATAATAAATTACCTGATCTTATTTCAAATACAAAACCTCATTTACCACCACCACCACCATCAACCAGTGATTTATCTCTTCCATTAACTTCAACATATCCAACTCCACATTTACCTCCACCACCATCATTTAGTATGTTTCTTTAAATATATTACAAAAGAAAAAAACAACAACAAATAATTTATGTTTCTATATATAGATTATCGATCACCATTTGATTTTGCTGGTGTTAATAATGGACCATTAGGTCGTATACCTCCATCACCAAGTAGTGCATTTGGTGGTCTTGGTTCTTTATTTCCTCCACCACCACCACCATCTTCATCGACAAATGATCGAAAATCAGATATAAATGGATCAGTAGCAGCAGCTGCTGCCCTTGGTCTTGATTGGTCACGATTTCATCGTGGTATTGGACCATCATCATTAATTCCACCTTTAACACCAATTTCATCAACTAATGATAATTTATCATTTAAAAAATTCGATGAAACAAATAATAGTAATCATGAAAAGTATGAGAATTTATTGCAAAAGATTTTTAAAATTTTTTGTTTTGTCGAATAGTAGAAAACGTTCTTCATCTGTACTTAATAATGATGATGATCGTCGTAATTCTCATCATCATTTAATGCTTCCGCCATCACATTTAACAAATAATAATTATTCATCATCATTATCATCATCAAATCGTTCTCGTTCACGTTCTCCACATCCTTCTTTACATCATCATTCATCATCATCATCGTCATCATCTAGTCTTTTAAATAAAAATTCATCTTCCTCACCACCATCAATACATTTATCATCATCTTCACGTAAACGTAATTCACCAAATACAAAACCAAATATATCAGATACTTCGAAAAATTCTTCACATCCTTCTCTTCCTCCTCTACCACCACCACCGCCACCACCAACAGGATTACCTCCAATGCCTCTTCCGCCAACATTTGGTTCTTTTGATCCTTTAACATTATCAATTATTGAACGACAACGTTTATCAGCTGCTTATGCGTCATTATTTGCTGCTGCTACTGCATCTCAACCAAATAATTATTTTCCGTGTAATATTGATCCAACAACATATCGTAATAATGGTTCATCAAATATATTTCCAAATGTTGATTCATCAGCAATGACAGCTGCTTTAATGCAACGTGAACATTTTCTTAATTCATTACGACAACAACATGAACATATCCTTGAACGTGAACGTGAACGTGAACGTGCAACATCTATTATATCATTAAATAAAACATTAAAATCATCATCAACAAAAATTGAACGAATATCACCAAAAACTAATAATGATGAAATACCAAGAATAAGTCCAAAACTTGGAACGTCACCTGGATCACATTCTTCAACATCATCATCATCATCATCAGAATCATCAAAAAAAATAAAACACGTTAAACGTGATAAAGAATCACCATCACCAACTGTTCCTTCAACGACAATGACAACGACAAATACAGAAATAATATTAAAAGATGAATTAAATAATAATGAATCAACTTCATCACTTTCAACTACAACATAAATTTGTCAAAATATATATGTTTCATTTCAAATCAATTTTCTTTTTATTTTTATTTTTCTTCGCCGGTGTTGTTTCTCACTCTTACATTGTATTTATTATTCGCTATTTTTTGTCTTCTTGCCTTGCAATTTCTTTTTCGTTTTCTATATTTGTTTGTGTGCTTTTGCTTCACGATACATAAAAAAAAAATATTTTGTATCGTGGAAAAAATTTTGTTGACATCGATTTTTTTGATGATCAATATGTAACATATACAAAAAAAAAAAACAAAGAAAGAAAACAAGATGTTGTGGTGATGGAACAAATTTGTTTTATCTTATTTCTAGACTGAAGTTCTTTTGTTTTTGGAAATTTAAGAAAAAAAAAAAAACTTTGATCTCGAAAATTTTATTGAAAAGATTTCTGAAAAAAATACTTTTCTATTTCAAAATTGGAAAGACGTACGTTGGGATATATTTTATTTATTAATTAAATATGTGGAATTAATCCTTATATCGAGGTCTACTCTTATAGTATACTATTTGATAGTTTAAAATATTTCGTCTTTTTTTTCCTTGTGGTTTACATCAAATGACAAAATAATCTCTTTCTAGAATATATATAAGGTAATGATATAGTGTCCTTAGTCTTTATGCTCGTATGTCAACACATCTTGATAATAAATATTGTCATTTTACATTTTTCTTGCTGCATACTTGTGCTGTTATCTTAAGTACATGTTGTTTTTAACAGTATCTTTTATATTTGAATATCATACAACTTAAAAATTACGCAATAGATAGTTATAAAAAAAAAAAGCTTAATATGAATAAATATAAATTCAATTTTCATTAGAGCTCGTCGTCTAACAGATTGTTTATTAAATGGATTAAGCAATGAATTTCTTTTTTTTTCTTTGCATTATACTCATACAAAGATTTGCTTCCTTGATAAATTATCGAATCAAGCGATAATATTTACTTATGAGAGAACCACCGGAACTGGTTAGTGTTGTTTTAGCTCATATTTGATTCACAAGGAATCCTCGATAAGACTAAAAACAGTCGAAAAGAATTCGCAGCCATGGGCGTTTATAATTGAATTAGGATCGCTTTACTGAATTTTCAATCAAACTTTAGATAATTACATATCAAGAAATCAAAAAAGCAGAATTTCAATGTGAAATTTAGCCTGTATATAAGTCGAATGATTTGTAGAATATCTTGAAAGTTTCAGCCGAAAAGAATATTCATTTATAGAGATATCGAATTTACTTGAAAATTCAATATCTCAATAAATGAACATTCTTTTCAAGTGAAATTTTTAGAATATTCCATGGATTATTAGACTTATTTACGTCGAAATTCTGTTTTTTTGATTGTTCGGTATACATCTAAAGTTGGGTTAAAAATTCAGTAAAACGATTATGACTCGAATGTAAAAGTATATGAGAACAAACCCTTTTAGACTTTTGCTAGTCTTACTAAGGCGTTCTTGTAGGTATAATGTAAGCTCAAACGGCGACTATTAATTCGGGTGGTTTTCTTGTTAATGCTTATTTTAAAGTACTCGTGTGCATATTACTTCAAGGTATTTACAAGTGAATAAATGATGAATAGAACCTTGAATTTGTAACTGTATTTTATCAAATGTTAATCTCTAATTATTAATATGTTTATATTTATCAAATGTATCGAAATTTCAAACATCGATATAAAAGTTTCAAGTAGATTAAAATATTTTTATTCTAGTTCGATGAAATGACTGATATAGTTTATATGATCCTTCATAATCAAATTTACCAGCTTCATGCATAATTCATAGATGGCGATTGTCGATAAATGCATATTGACATAAACCGAAATTTAATAGTAAGATAGATGTAAAAAGCATTTATACATAGACTATTCTTTGAAAATTTTATATAAATATATGTCTATGCAAATCGAATTCAATTTGGATCTATGATGTTTAATTTACAAGATAATTTTATAAGTAGAAGATCAAATCATTTAGCACATCGTTTTTATTATAAGTCAGCATGTTTTAATCTTGTTGCTATTTGATTTCACTTTTTTGTCTGTAAAAGCAATAATATAACAATGGATTCACATAGACGACATGACAAACAATAGTAATGACTTTTTTTTCCAATGTAACACATCAACAATGAAATATGAAATTATCCTATGAAAGAAAGCTAAGTATGTATTAAGCATTAACCAGAATATTTCTTGCCGTCGACTTGGAGAATCATTGAGTTCTCTCATCGACGTTATTCTTTTGACTAAGTACGTGATAAATTGTTAATATGGATAGATAAAATATAATTTATTTGTTTTTACGTATGTCTCTTTTATCAAAAAAAATTTTAGCAAATAAAAATAATATGAAAAGTATACCAACAAACTTTCTGGTTATATACAGTGACTCCCAAAATTATTCAATCAGGCTTATTTTCAATTTTTTGTCTTCTATCATAAACACAAATAAGAATCTAAATAGTGATTTGTGTAGAGAATTTCATTTCCAACAAGGATTTTGGAAGATGAAAATGATTGCTAGTTTTAAAAAGATAGGCTCTCTGAAATATTAAAAACCAAGTTTTTCATTTACTAGAATCCATAAATATAATTCTATTTTAAGGGGACTTTACTTCTCTTCATCACAAAGTATATTATTTTTTTGTCTACTTTGTAGAGAAAATGAAACTGCATGAAGTGTCAAATTTTTTCAGCAAACGGGATCGTTTTGACAGAATTACGACTCTGTTAGAGTTACAAAAATTGTATGTATTCAGAAATTATTTCAACAATCGAATGAATATTCTCAGAGATATATTGCTTTTATTATTAGGTGTATTTTTATCTGTCTAACAGTGTTTTTTAAAAAACTTCTTTTAGGAATCACGATCTAAAACAAACCTGCAGTATAGGAATGAAGGCTATACATACTCTCAAACTCACAGATCGTGGCGGATACTTTTAAACACCGAAATATATGCTGAAGAGTTTTCTAGCTTGAAATATCAATCGCTCTAATTTGTTCCAGTTTTTATACCACCTGAATCGTACAGTCTTCATACCAGACATTGAACCAGTACCAGTACAGTCAGTACAAATACAAATACTTTTTACTTAATAATTGTATTTTGTACTTTTACCTAAGTATATTTTCTTGAATAAAATATACTCAGTACTGGTACTGAGTACATTTGTACTTAGTATAATGTACCTAAGTACAATGGACTTAAGTAAAAGTGCATATTTTGTTCTGATTTGTATTTTTTTATCGACATCAATCATTTTCGAAGTCTAATGACATATGTAGTAGCAATAAGATGAAAAGATTTTGTCCATTCTACGATATTTTCACGTGTGTGGATATTAAAATCGAGATAATTTGTAAGTTTAAAACTTCAGGATGTATGTGCTCGTGTTAGCTCTCTGTTCAGCTATCGTCGCATACACATACACGCATCTCCAACCCATCCGATCCCATAACATGAAGTTTTAAATTTATAAATTATCTCGATTTTAATACCAATACATAGAAAAATATCGTAGAGTGGATAAAAGCTTTTCATCTTTTTACTATTATATATGACGTTAGGCTCCAAAAATGATTGATGTTGATGAAAAAAATACGAATCAAAGCAAAATCTCTACTTTTACTTAAGTACAATTGTTAAGTAAAAAGTACATGTACTTGTATTGTAAATGTAGTTTTTGCGTCAAGTACTCGACGATAATCCTTGAAATTTCGCATCTTATTCTGAGACAAAACATGATCAAATGAATATTTATATTTTTCTATGTTAAATCCAATGTAATGAAATATTAATTAACCGATAATAGTATCAAAACTAAACTATCGAGTGGAAATCACTTTTGACGAAATCATCAATGATTTTTACTTTGAAAATGTTTTATAGCATCATTTTGAATCGTTAAAATCAAATAATATTGTTGAATTGATAAATTATTTGTTGTATATAATAACATATTTTGAATTCATACTCCTTTCTCATCGTCTAACACTTCATCTTCAATTACGAAAGTTGCTCAAGATTCAGAGCAACAATCCCTCTCCAAAGGAAATCATGATCAACAACTTGTTTTGTTGTATGAACTTGCAAATTATCCTGTTGAGAAAAATCACTTGCGTGACCCACAGGAAAACGTGCTCCATTTTTGAACTATAATAGCTAGAGAGGTCAGCCTTGCATCGTTTTGTAGAGGGACATTCAAGCTATCTTTTGCATAGTTTGGACATACAGGTTTGTATGAAACTTGAAAAAACTGCAACGAACTCTTTGAAAGATTGATAATGACGAAGCTCTGAATCTGTAAGGATTTCCAGGAAGATCGAACATTTCCTCGTTTCAATAATAAAAGGGTGAGAAAATCATCTTGTTTATAGGAGTTATTATTATGAAAATTCAGTTGAAAAATAACTTAAACAGTGTATTCAGAATCAGTATATAAATCTACAGTGGACCACATATATTTAAGCAACATTATTTTTCCATTTGATACAGAATTTGCTGAAATATATGTGGCTCGATGTAAGTTTACATGTTGATTCTGAATATACTGTTTAAATTGTTTTCAATTGATTTTTCATAATAATAACTCCTATAAACATGGCCATTTTGTGATCTTTTTACTACTGAAACGTGGAAATGTTCAATTTTTTCAACAATAGAACATAAGCTTAAAAAACTAAATGAGTACTTTTCTAGTTCACAATCGACTGACTCAAATGACAAAAGGCATTTGATCATATCTTCTATCGCAAAGAATTAGACAGTTTCACAAAAGTGTCTATAAACACATGTCACGTGTCTGCACGTATTGAAAGCTGTTTTGTTTTTACATTATTTATTTTTTAACAAAGAAAATCATTTTTTTTTCTACTCAAGTTTTGATGCTGAATTAGAAAAAAACTTATTTTCAGAGTGTTAAGCAAAAAGATTATTGAAGCTTAAGAGATACTTTGAGAAAAAAAAAAACTTCGGTCGTATTTGTAGTCTTATCAATAGTTGAAGTTTTTTGCAACGAAAGCGAAAGGTAATTGAAGTACAAACTATGCATTGGTAACCAACTCTTGAAGCTTTATCAGACCACATATAAATCGATAAGAAATAAAATCCATTGAAATTTTGCGTTATGTGCGCCTTAATGTATCTGAATACACACTAGTCAAATTAGTTATTTATTTACCAAAGTGTATTATGCTACAATATTACTTCATAAAGTTATATACAGTTTTGTAGCTTATTAAATTCCCTATCGAATATCATATTAGCTAGAATCATGTATATAATCTGTAATAACAAAAAAATGTGCCGAAAATTCAGTATTTTCTTTTGAAAATTTAGCTAAAATAGAAATTCAACTCTGCTCACGACACGTAGAATATGATGGGACGTCTTTTCACTATAACACTTTTTTATTATAATAAATTTTATATCTGAAATTGCAGATAAGATTTTTAAAAAACTACTGTTAGACAAGCAAAAATGCATCTAATAGGAAAATCAATATTTCTGTAAGAATACTCATTCAATTGTTAGAAAAATTCTAGAATATATACAACTTTTGTCACTGTAACACATCATATAAGAATCCAATGAAAACTTTTTGTCTGAAAATTTTTCGAAATTCTATACCAATAGGTGTAACCCAAGAATGTTATATAACTTGCGAAAATCTCAGCTCTGGCAAAACGACTTCGTTTGTTGAAAAACAATGACAGTTTATGCAGTTTCATTTTTTCTATGAAATGATTGAAAAACCTATAGATCGTAGGGGGAGGGTCCTCTTTAAAATAGAATTATATTTGTAAATTGTAAGAAATGTAAAACTTGATTTTTTAGTATTTGAGAAATATTATCCTTTGAAAATCATCAATCTTTTTCATCTTTGAAAATAAAATTCTCTAAGCAAATCACTATTCGAATTCTCATTAGCATTTATGACAGTAAGAAAAAATTGAAAATAAATCTGGTCGAAATAATTTTGAACGCTGCTATTATTCTATTGTTGTTTTCTCATTAACAACAAAACTATGAATAGCTAATTACTATTCAAGAGTTTTCAGTTTCATTTATTTAAATATTATTTTTACTTGATTTTATTAAAGAATTTTTAAAAACTAAGCTTTCCCTAAACTGAAATGTTACTCTTCGTGTATTCTTTTTATTAACATAAAAATCTTTGTTTTGTTATTTTATTCAATTGAAATCTAACAAAATTGTCTCTATATTAAAAGTGAGAAGAATTTTAAATAAACCTTCGAGATTTATTTATTATCATTTTTCAAGTACGCAGTAGAAATGAATAATAATACTAAAAATAGTCAACAATATAGATAAAAAAAAAGCAGAAGGACAATATTAGAAAAAAAAATATAACACACGAAAAAAAACATTCGTTGAGAATAATTTCACGTTTAGAAAAGAGAATAGATTTCTTTTTTTCTTCTCATAAGTGAAGTATGTAGACAAACGAATTTAATTTCATACGGATCAAATTTTTTCTTCTTTTTGTTTTTTGAATGTAGATGATCAATAATGTTTACATCATACATAAATCAATGAATGAATATATATATCAAATCCTCAATTGATTCTTTCTTTTCTTTTGTTGTTCTCATTCTATTCATCGAATAGGTTTCAATCTGCTGCCACCTCTAACCATTACTTACAACGCTATAAATCCTACATTCATTTTTTTTTCTCGGTTTGTCATATTGTCAGCTGCTCTTTTGTTTGCCACATGTGACACATCGTTGTGATGATTATATATTTTATTTAGTGTTATACCACACGGAAGAACAACACATAGACACATATACTCACATAGACACATTTAATTGATAAGATATAACAATGCATCTTTTAGGCGACTTAGCCAATATAACATCGTTACGTTTAGAAGATTTACTTAAAGATTTAGATGAACCTGATAAAGAACGTCAAGCATTTGTTGATGATACTCGACAATTTTTTGAACAACGTCTTTCAATTTATGAACAAAAACGAAATGAATTAGAAAATTCAATTAAAAATTTAATTGAACAAACGTATCCATTATATGATGAACTTCAATTACCACGAATAACATTTGATAATAATCAAATGACATTAATTGAAAAAAAAAATTTTATTAATGAAAAAATCAATGAATTAAAAAATATGATATTAGAACGTAATAAAGAACTTATTCAATTACGACAATTAATTATTATTAAAGCGAAATTATGTGGAAATATTAATATTAATATTGATGAGGTTAGAAAATCAATTCATTTCTAAGACATATATTAGCCAAATATTTTTTCTTTCCTTTTATTAAACTAATTCTGAACTCTTGCGCAACTAGAGAAAGACATAATGGATTGTAGACAGATGCCAGAACAATAATTCTACGTACATAGCACATAATTCTTTTTGACAGATTAGCAGACGAACGGTAATTTTAAATTTTCGTTCATCATAGTTTAGACAAAATTATAGTATGAGGAAAAAAAATTTTATTGTGTAATAGATCGCTTCGAGCGAAAGGATATCCTACACCATTATCTTGAGAAATGGTGTGCTTTTAATTTATCAATTCAATGTAAATTGCTTGTGTTCTCTGATGAAAATCTTCATAAAAAAAAATCATAGTTGAGTCCCTGAATATGCTCACAAATTTCATCATCAAAAATGTTTAAGATTGTCAATACAATATTATCATATATATATACAGTACTAAATACAAGTCTCTGAAAATCTATTTTCTTCTATAAAGATAATGATTAAGGAATGTTATAATCCAGTTAATACAGAAAAAGTAGTTCGATAAGATAACTGATTCTCTAACTTTTTAATCAAACATCAACAAAGAAAGCATAAAACTGTTATAGTCGAACTGTTGATGTTTATACATTAATATGGATTTTTTTTAAAAATAAAATCATCTACTTCATAAATAATTATAAATTATGTATATAATATCAGCATATATAATTGAAAGAAGTGATTGAAAAATCGGAGTATTTCACGTAGAAACAGCCATGAAATATTACTTTTTTTTTTATATGATGACAAACAAAAGAACTTGTTTTATATTTTTGACCTTGTACAAGAAAGTACTTGAAGCACAGAACATTATTAGAATGACTCTAACAAAAAAAAAACACTAGGAAAAAACTCTCATCAAACAAAAAAAAAAAACATTCTGTACCTTATCAAAATATTTCTCGATCTTTTAATAAATAGCCATTAATAGATAAGAACAATTAATGAGGTTTGATGTGATTATATAACGGAATAGATATGATAGATTTATTGAGATTCTCTCTCTCTCTCTCTACATAAAGCTGATAATAACTTTATTTAATCATTATCTCTAGAGAGAAGTCAATAGCTTTTCAGAAGAATTATAATGTTTGTCAAAATTATTCAACATCAATTAAGCAAGACATAATAATCCATTGATTGATGATATGATACATAAAACATATCAGTATAGTTAATTTTTCATTTCTATAATGTAAATATAATTTTTTGTTCAAGTGTATAAATAATGTAGACATAATTAAGAAACAGGAGTTTATTATTAACACCAATATTTGTTTGATCGTCTAATACGACTTGCCTTATTATCTTTATATGTTCTTTTTTTAAAATCAGTCAAATGACTTCATTCGTGCAAATAAATCTAAAACATAATAAAAATTAGTGAGTCAACTAAATT